>PVKC010005469.1:0-33289 GCA_004027635.1 Crocidura indochinensis | reverse complement strand
AAAAAAAAAAAAAAAAAAAAAAAAACTGACTGAATTTAATACATTCTAGCAGACTTCACTTAAATTCCACTCCTCTTGGATAGCCCATATGAAATTGTACTCACTGGTTTTAATAGACTGGCCATAAGGTACTGAAAGCTGTACATGCAATCACTAGTTTGGCTAAATAGGACAGAAGGAGTGGTAACTCACAGCTGTGTTTCTTGTGCTGTTACTGAACCTAGTAGCAGTCATGGGTCTCCCCTTCAGGAAACACTTATAGCACTGGAGTGCATATCTTGAGGAAGACTGGCAGTGTGACCTCACACAGATGTCCAAAGTACTTAGGAAACAAGTATAATGCTAATACTTTGGTTTCTGTTACTTAACTTCTGTATCATCATCCTAGAGGGAGTATCTTTTACTGCCCTGTCATCCCAAGAAAAGGGGGGACATTTACTGCTTCAGGGCCTCATCAGTTTAAGTAATATTCCTCTGTCTCATTGATTTGGTCTTTTTCAGATTTTGGTAACTGCAGAACTGAGCCAGTCAGTTTCCTGCGCCCTCATTAAAAACTAAAGTAGTATGATATTTCACCTCTTTTTATAGGTAGCACTTAGTCTTTTGCCAGCCTGAAGAAGTTACAGAAGATGGAATTACACCCATACTCCCGTTTAAAGGCTTCTAAGGTAGGGAAAATCTGAACCAAGAGTGTCAGCAGGGTAGCTGCCCAGGATAATAAGGAAAAGAGGGTCCATGAAAGCTTCATTAGTTAAGGCCATTGATGTCAATTGGAAATTACACTATGCCTATCTATCCCAGAGATTTGGCAAGTGGAAAGAATGGACAGGACAATGACAATTAAAAAGGATGGAGGATAGAAAAAAGGAGCAAAGATTGTGGTTTTCCCTGAGAATGTTAAGAGTAAAAAAAAAAAAATAGAGCCATGTGTAGGAGGCATTTCTGTCTGACCCAGGGCAGGAAAGGCAACAACTCTTAGTTGTCTAAGCAACTGGATTCTAGGGCCCTATGTTATTCTCTCCACCCTAACAGCTGTTTATGTTGAAGAACTGAAGAAGATGAAGGAACCGCTCCTTTCTCCTCAAGGTGGAGAGTCAAAGCCTGGATGAGAAGGACCTATAGATCCTACAGATCCAGCTGATTAAGCTCCCAGGAACCAGGACAGAACGCAGATCATCCTGATGTTCCTGCTGACAGCAGTGACTGCGGGATAACTGACAAGAATGAACATCTCATTTTCTTGTAAACTATACTTGAATTCTTACCCAGACTATTGATGGAGGGTTTGTGGGTCAAACTGTCACACTGGGGATACAGGCCCTAAACTTTGACATATGCAATTTGTTTAGGGTTTTCAATCGTGCTCCACATGATCTCCCTCTACTGAGGTGTAAATTAAGAAAATTTGTGGGTCCCTGGATAGGGAAGTTGCCCTAAAAACATTCTCATTGTATGTGTGCCCAGAAGGAAACCCCCCAAAATGTGGGGGAGAGATGGGCTTTCACTGCAGGGCATAAACATGTATCAGGGAAGCCACCTGGCAGAGTTTGGGGAGTGCTGTTAATGAGAGCTGTCTTGGCCTAAATATCAGTAGGGTCTTTAAGAGAATGTATTCAGACTTACTTCCTAGTAGGGAAGCATCAGTTAAGTCAAATAAGAAAGAGGAGGGAATGAACAGTTAACTCTGCCTTAATGTGCCAGTTAAAGCCCCACCATCAAATATGAAGTAGAAGAGAGCCTAAGATCAGATTTTCCCAGGAATTTCCAAAGCTTGTTGATGTGCTACATCTAGAATACTCTCTGGACTCTTTAAAAGAAGTGTCCCTGAAGAACATGAAGAGTTCGGACTCAAGGTTCTTAAAACAAGGTGTACTGTGTGTGGCCCAAGGGGAACAGAACTGGGTCATCCAGGGGATGCTGCAGCAGGTGAAGGAAAGATTCCACCTCCTAATATGAACTGCGTTTCACTCAATCATTCCGGATAACTATCTGCTTCGGCTAGGCCACTTTTTATTGTTGTAATGCTCTTAATATGTCCTTGCATAAATAATTTCTTCACCCCACTTTATTTAGACACACATATGTGCTGTTAGGATGCTTGTGCTAAGGTCCCAGTATATGCCAATAAGCAGGGAGGGGTACAAAGAGAGTCAAAGATTTCATTCAGATTCATAAGAAGAGGCAGGGATGTGGTGTCCTGGGTTCTGAACATGGTAGGACATCATTTTGTAAAGACATCATGCTAGATTTCTTTTAAGGTCTGAATAAGGAGGAATGTTTCCATTAACACCAACACAAGCTACCTTGTCATACCAGGTGGCCTATCTGGAAAGGACGCAAGGGAGCAATAGGAAGATACTTTAGACAACTGCCAATCATTTAAAATAAAATCAGAAGTTAGAACCTCGTATATATCCTTTCTACATAATCTAATTTTTTACTTTGGTCAGGGTTGACTCCTTTTTTGTTTGTTTGTTTTTGGGCCACACCCAGTGACGCTCAGGGGTTACTCCTGGCTACTCGCTCAGAAGTTGCTCCTGGCAGGCACGGGGGACCATATGGGGAACCGGGGGATCGAACTGCGGTCCGTCCTAGGTTAGTGCAGGCACCTTATCTCCAGCACCACCACCCGGCCCCAGGGTTGACTCCTTTAAAAGATGGCCCTGGCTGGTCAGTGTGGGACTTATGGCTGACAGAATGAAACCTTGTTTAGCTTTAAAAGAAAATAGAGAGAAAAAGAAACAGAGTTATAGCTAAGAACTCCCCAAACTATAAGGAAGAACTATGCATAAGTATGCAGGAATATTAGAGATCATCTAAATTATTGCTTAATGTGAAAAGATATATACCATAACATTATAAAATTGCCAAAAGTCAGTGATAAAGAAAAATATTAAAGGCTGCAAGAGAAAAAGTAAAAAACAAAATACACAAAGACAAGTATATCAAGCAGCTATCATCAGACTTCTGAGAAGAAACCCTACAGGCAAGAGTAGAATGGAATGGCATGTTTACATTACTAAATGGCTAGAACTGTCATCTAAGAATACATAACCTGATAAATTCTCATTGAAATATAATAGAGGGGCTGGAGAGATAGCATGAAGGTAGGGCATTTGCCTTGCATGCAGAAGGACGGTGATTCGAATCCCAAATCCTATATGATCCCTCGAGCCTGCCAGGAGAGATTTCTGAGTGTAGGGCCAGGAGTAATCCTTGAGCACTGCTTGGTGTGGTCCCCCAATCCCCACAAAAAATATAATAAAGAATTAAAGGTTGTTAAAAATTTTTTGATTTGGGAGGTCTTCCAGGCAGTGCTCAGGGAGCACAAAAGCCATTTCCAAAATTACTCAGCCTAGCTATATGAGTCCTTGTTTTGTAGTAGATCCTACAATGTTGAGAGGCAGCCGGGCCATAAATAGTTGCACTTAGGGAGCCTGGCAGTGTACAGGATCAAGCCTGGGGCTTTCACATGAAAAAGGTATCTTTTAGCCTTTTAAGTTATCTTTCTTTCGATTTCTTCTAGAAATAGAGGCGTTTTCAGATGAACCAAAGTTAATATCTTACCATCACCAGATCTACTCTACAAGAATGTTGAAACAGAGCCTAGGAGATGGCTCCAGGGTCAGGGGTGTAAGCCTTGCATGTACAAGGACCAAGGATCACAGGGTGTGGTTCCTGAGTCCCTTAGTATTACTTAGAAGGCCCAGAAAACAACAACAAAAGGAAAAAAAAAAACAGAGAATGTTGAAATGAGGTCTTCTACTTCATTTCTTTTTTCTCTCTTCAAAATGAATAAACAAAAGATCACGTAGTCTTGAGCAAGAGAATAAAAAATAAAGCAACAGAAACAAAAACAGCAGCTATGACACAACAACAACATAAAAGATAAAAAGGGAGAAAGAAAGAAATTGTTGAATTATGATCAGCTGATACCAGTTTACAAAAAAGACTTTTTTAGATATAGAAAGCATGAGACAATCCCCATGGTAACCACAAAACAAAATTCTGAAGCAGAGATACTAGGAAGAGAATAAGAAGAAAGATCAGAGAGAAACACCAGGATAGATTATCCACATGAAAGACAACAAGAAACAAATAAAATAAATTACTGAAAAACAACAGAAATATTAAAACAACAACCAAAAAACTAATTCAATGATTCAATAACAATAAGTAAATCTCATATATCTATAATCACTCTCAATGTGAATAATGGTCCAGACTTACTAGTCAAAAGCAGAGAGTGGCTAGATGAATAAAAAATAAAATCCATTTATATTGTACACATGAAAGTATCATAGAAGAGAGAAAGACAAACAAGGAATCTAAGTAACAGAAGGGATCAAATTGCTCCAAATCAACAGTGCAGGAATAAATATTTGATTCCCCTCTCTTAAATTTTTTTTGGCAAAAGTTTGAGTAGGGCGGATATCAGCATTTTGTTTTATTTTTACTTAAAGTTTTGTAGAAATCACAAATTTAGTCCTCTGTTTCTTAGAACAATTTTTGGTTACTATTCCATCTTTTATACTTGTGATTGTTTTTTTCAAAGTTTCTGTTTCTTCCTGGTTCTTTTTGAAAGATTGCATGATTCCAAAAGTGCATATATTTCTTCTAGATATTTTATATATAGGCATTTATTGTTGTCTCATAACATTTTAAAATTTTCCAGTGTCAGTTGTAACTTCACCTCTTTATTTCCTATTCTATTTTATCAGGTTTTCTCTCTAGTTTTTCTTGGTGAGCTGAGAAGTAGTTTGTTTATCAGTTTTGTTGAGTCTTTCAAAGAACTATCTTTTGGGGCTAGAAAGTAGAGTGAGTAAGGCACTTGCCTTGCACCCAGACAACTCCACCCTCCCACCACACATATGATCAACCTCCCCCCCCCCCAAAGCGACCAGGAGTCATCCATGAAAACATAGATGTAATCTCAGAGTATACTTGGGTGTGACACTAAAATAACACAAGACAAAGCAAAACAAAACAACATAGCTTCAATTATTTTTGTATTACCTTTGGTCTCTATTTTGTTTCCAGTCTAATTTTTAGTTTTTCTTTCCTTGTGCAGATATTTTAGTTCCTTCAAGTATAATATTAGACAACTTATCTAAGACTTTCCTTGTTTGTTATTGTGGGTCTATATAGTGATGAACTTCCTTCTTTCTTTTTTTTTTTTTTTGTTTTTGGTTTTTGGGCCACGTCCGGCAGTTCTCAGAGGTTACTCCTGGCTATCTGCTCAGAAGTAGCTCCTGGCAGGCACGGGGGACCATATGGGACGCCGGGATTCGAACCAACCACCTTAGGTTCTGGATCGGCTGCTTGCAAGGCAAAAGCCGCTGTGCTGTCTCTCCAGCCCCATGAACTCCTTAATACAGCTTTTGTTACATGTCATAGGGTCTGTTAACCTTGGTTTATGCTGCTATCCAGCTCAATTTGTATTTCTCCATTGATTTCTTTGGTGACCCAAAAGTTATTCAGAAACATGTAGTTTTGTTTCCCTGTTTGGAAGTTTTCCTATTTTCTTTTTGTTATAACGCTCTATTTATGTACCACTGTGGTTGGAAAAGATGTTTGTTATAATTTCAGTCTTTACATTATTGACTATGATTTATTTTATTCCCCAATATATGATTTATCTTGAGAATGTTTCAGTACTTTTGAGAATAGTTGTATTAATCTAAGGAAAAGATGAAAGATTCTGTTAAGTCCATCTCTTTGATTATTTTACATAATGCCATTTCATTATTTCCTTGTTCCTTTGTTTTGTTTTTTTTTTTGTCTAGGTAAGCTGCCCTTTAGTGCAGTGGTATGTTGAGATCCCTACAATATTGTATTACTGTCAATGTTTATCTTGAGTCTGTTAATAATTGTTTTTATATCTTTTATGTACATATATCTCCTTGTTGTATTCAATCTCTATACTTTTCTCTTATTATTTTTTAGTTAAAGTCTATTTTATCAGGTTTTATTTATGTTATCAGGAATAAATATTTGATTCCTGCAGGTAATAATTCATTATGACAAAATATGATCCATCTTAGGGATTTAAAGATATTTAATATTCACAAATCAATTAATTTGATAGACCACATTGATAAAAAAGAAAACAAAATCCTATAATCATATTAATATTGTTGAAAATGCCTTAGACAAGAATCAGCATATATACATGATTTTTTAAAAATTAAAAAACTCGGGGCTGGGTGGTGGCGCTGGAGGTAAGATGCCTGCCTTACCTGCGCTAGGACAGACCTCGGTTCAATCCCCGGGTTTCCCATATGGTCCCCCAAGCCAGGAGCGACTTCTGAGCGCATAGCCAGGAGTAACCCTGGAGCGTCACCGGGTATGGCCCAAAAACAAAAACAAACAAAAAATATTAAAAAAAACTCTTAAATACAGAGTAGAAGGAACATAATGCAAAATAATAGAGGCCCTATTTGACAAAGTCACATCCAACATTATAGTCAGTGATCTGAACATTTTCCCTTTAAGATATGTAATAAAGCAAAGATGTTGATTCTATCTATACTTTAGCAAAATTTTGGTAGTCCTAGCTAAAAGCAATAAGGTAAGAAAAAGATGTAAAAGAAATCCAAATAGGAAAAGAAAGTTAAATTTATTGTTATTTGCTGAAGACATGATAATATGCACAGAAAACCCTAAAGATGCCACCAAAAAATACTGAAATAATGCTTTTAAAGTGTCAGGATAAAATTATACCCACACGTGTTTTGCATTTCTGTCTGCAAACAATGACTGAAATTGAGTTTTAAAAGGATTTATTTTGGACTAGTTAGAGTGTATAGGACATTAAGTCCTTACCTTAATCCCTGACATTACATACAATCATTAGGCACTACCAAAAGTAATTATTTTGGGGGCTGGAGAGATAGCATGGAGGTAGGATGATTGCCTTGCATGTAGAAGGATAGTGGTTTGAATCCCGGCATCTCATATGGTCCCCTGAGTCTTCTAGGAGCAATTTCTGAGTATAGAGCCAGGAGTAACCTCTGAGTGCTGTCAAAAAAAAAAAAAAAAAGTAATTCCTTTGGAAAGTAAAATATAATTAAAAGGGTTGTCTCTAAACCTAGAGCAATCTAGAGACATAAGCAATCATCAAATCAGCAATAATGAGGTCAGAGCAATAGCACAGCATTAAGGTGTTTGCTTTGCACACAGCCAACCTGGACTGACCTGGGTCCCCCAAGCCAGGAGCGATTTCAGAGCATAGAGCCAGGAGTAATCCCTGAGTACAGTCTGATGTGGTCCAAAAAAAAA
Organism: Crocidura indochinensis; assembly: GCA_004027635.1. Classification (NCBI taxonomy): domain Eukaryota; kingdom Metazoa; phylum Chordata; class Mammalia; order Eulipotyphla; family Soricidae; genus Crocidura; species Crocidura indochinensis. The sequence continues at coordinate 26,008 of PVKC010005469.1, read as the reverse complement.
CAAAACAAATAAATAAGCAAACAATTAAAGATGCAGTTAAAAAAGCAATAGTATTTAAAATTTTTTATTTGTATAGAAACACAATTCCAAGGAGTTAAAATAATTATTGGTTAAATCTCTATTATGTTGTCATGCTTCATCATGATTCCTGACTAAAAATATTTTTTACAAAACAATAGGTATTACTATGCTATTGGAACCAAAATAGACATACAACCCAAGAGATAGACTAGAGAACTTAAAATAAGGTTAAATATATGTTAGCACCTAATCTATGATAAAGGAGTCAAGTCCATACAATTGAAAAAGCAAAGTCTCCTTTTAAAATGGTGTTGGGAAATTACACTGCTACGTTATAAAAATAAAATAAAATAAAAATAAAATAAAAAAATAAAAAACATAAAATAAAATAAAAATTAAAAGATATTTACTTTAACATGAACAAAAATAAAGTTAGAATAAAAACTTAAATATTAGATCTGAAACCACAATATATACAGACAAAAATAAATATGATACATTCAGATATATGTTTCAGAGTCTCAACTCTAGTTACCAGAAAAATAAAAGCAAGCAAATGGAGCTATATCAAAAGCTTTTGTATAACTAAAGAAACTATCACAAGAAAAGAGATAACCTACAGCGGAGAGAAATATTCTTACAACATATACCTAGCAAGCAATTTATATCTACAATATGTTAAGAACTCACATATTTCACAACCAAGTTAAGCAAGTGAATAAAAAAATGACAAAACACACAAATAAGCACTTCTCCAAAAATACTAAAAATGGCCACAAACAAATGAAAAAATAATGTTCAATATCACTAAATTATTAGAGAAATGCATATCAAAGTTTCAATGAGATAACACCTAACAGCTGAGAAAAATATTCTTTATCCAGAAGTTTGAAACAAGTACGGACAAGGAATACAAGCAATAATACAGTGGGTAGGGTAGTTGTCTTGTATGCAGCAGACCCCTCAGGTTTGATCCCTGGCATCTCATATAGCCCCCAAACTTCTCCAGAAGTAATTCTTGAGTGCAGAAGTAGGAGTACCCCTGAACATTTCAGAGTGTGGCTCCAAAGCAAAATAAACAAACAAGCAAATAAACACACTCCAAGCACAGGTGTGGAAGAAAAAAATTACTCTGGAATACTGTTGGGGGAATGTAACTTGGTTACAGTCACTGTGGAAAAGAGTGGGATTTTCTTATTTAAAAAAACAGAAGTTTTCTATTTTACAATAACACTGCTATAAAATTTCCAAAGAATATGAAAACACTACTTTTCCAAAGTATACATTTACTCCTATGTTTACAGACATATTATTCACAATAGCCAAAATATATAACAAACTCAACAATGAATAACTAGATTTCAAAGATGTCTATCTTATATCCCACAAATGTATGCAATCTAATGTATGAGATCTATTTCTCTCCCTCTGAATAATTTCATATAGCATGGTAGTCCAGATCCATCCATGTATCAGTAAATGTCATGACTTCTTCATCTCTTTTTTCTTTTTTTCAGTATAAGATTTTTTTAAAACGCTATTTTTAAAAATAAATTCTTCAATTAAATCACCATATTAAATCGCCATGATGATTGAGAAAGAAGAAAAACTTACAAAATTTGTTCATGATTATTTCAATCGTACAATATTCAACACTCTTCATCATTTCTAATGGCTGCAGTGTATTCCATTGTGTATATATCATAGCTTTTTAATTTAGTCTTCAGTTGTTAGGCACTTGGGTTGTTTCCAAATCTTGACTATAATGAATAGTGCTATAATGAACATAAGGGTGTAGAAGTCTTTTATGAATTGTGTTTTTTGGGATCTTAGATTATTATTCCCAAGGAATGGAATTGCTTGGTCAAATGGAAGCTCAATTTCTAGTTTTTGAGGAATGCCCTTATTGTTTTCCCAAAAAGACTGAACTTAAAGAATCATTAGAGAATAATTCCCAAAGACAATAGAAACAAAGGGTAGGAGAACTGGTTCTTTGTCAGAAGTTTGCCACAATAAGGTGAGAGGGCTAGTACAAAGAAGGAATCTCTACAGTAATGATAGGATGAAGTGATCAATTTGAATGAGAACTGGATGTTGAAAGGAGGTAAAGTGATGTGTAAGATATGCTTGCATTAACAGTACTGCAAACAACAGTGCCTTAAAGGAAAAAAGAAAAAGGGAAGATTGCCTGCAACAGAGGGTGGCTGGGATGTAGAAGGAAAGATGGGGACAATGGTGGAGGGAAGGTTTTGGTGTTGAAATTGTACACCTGAAACTCAATCATAAACCATTTTGTAACTTAGTAATTCACAGTGATTCAATAATTTTTTTTGTTTTGAGGCCACACCCACCAAAGCACAAGGATTACTCCTGGCTCAGTGATCCCTCCTGGTGAACTCTGGGGACCATATGGGATGTCAGAGATTCAACTTAGATCAGCCTCATGCAAGACAAGATCCCTACCTGTTGTAACAGGCTCTGCATCCTCAATAATTTTTTTGTCTGTTTATTTGTTTTGGGGCTACACCCGGTGACGCTCAGGGGTTACTCCTGGCTCTGTGCTCAGAAATTATCCCTGGCAGGCTGGGGACCATAAGGGATGCCGAGAATTGAACGGGGTCCCTCCCAGGTCAGCTGCATGCAAGGCAAACACCCTACAGCTGTGCTATCTCTCAGGCCCATAAATTAAGGTTTTGAGAGGGATCAGATTTTAGAAAATGTCAAGTTTGAAATGGATCTTTTAACCCATCTTTCCCCCACTCATATTGTTGTCAACTCACCTTCTTACTTCAAAAACGAGCTGAGGCACATATCCTAATCCTGTCCATACTTAACCTCTAACCAGTCATCCTTTAGACTTTAGCTGAACTTCATTTTTTTTTCTTTTTTGGGTCACACCCGGCAGTGCTCAGGGGTTACTCCTGGCTCCATGCTCAGGAATTGCTCCTGGCAGGCACGGGGGACCATATGGGGCACCGGGATTCGAACTAATGACCTTTTGCATGAAAGGCAAACGCCTTACCTCCATGCTATCTCCCGGGCCCCTGAACTTCATATTTTTATAATTCCTACCTATTGAACCTCCCTAGTGCCACACCAGAGAAGTGATGAGATATATGAAAGTATCTAAAGAAAAAGCACTGAAAGGTCTCTGGGATTGAGAAATCATAAAGTCAGTTTGGTAGAACACTGGATATTTGATCCTATTAATATAGAATTTCTTTTCTTAATTCACCTTGACTACTTTTATATATTATGAAGGGATATATTTAATAGGTTCTCATTTTCATATCTGGTTGCTCATAAGAATACTGTGAAGAGCAGGCAACCAAATCTTTAAATGATCTTTAAATTGTTGGTGTAGGTCAGCACCAAGCACAAATATGACCTGATCTTTAAAAATATATTTAAAAATATTATTACCAATAACAATCTACAATACTTGAAGAGAAGCTTTTATCAAACTTGTGATTGTTTGGTAACAGTTTTTTGTTTTGTTTTGTTTTGGTTTTGGTTTTTGGGCCACACCCGGTGACGCTCAGGGGTTACTCCTGGCTATGCGCTCAGAAGTCGCTCCTGGCTTGGGGGACCATATAGGATGCCGGGGGATGGAACCGCGGTCTGTCCTAAGTTAGCACTGGCAAGGCAGACACCTTACCTCTAGCGCCACCATGCCGGCCCCTGGTAACAGTTTTTTATGATTCCAAAGAGAACAATTAGTATTTAGGTTTTTCTCTCTTCTGTAATCCAAAGGGTGACTGCTCACTGAGCATAATTACTTTGCTCCAAGTACTCTCGTAAGTGAGGTGTCATCAGTAACATCATACTCACAGAAGGCTGAAATGGGGAGAGAGATATCACGTGACCTCAGCCAAGTGACCTAATTGCTTTGCTTTCTGTTGTCACCTGTAACAGGACAGGTCAACCCCCTTAAGTGGAATGTCACTAGAGCTGATAAGATTAGAGTTTTAAAGCTCCTTGACAGACAAACCTTTCATCTTTGACATTAGCAAAAATTATAAGAAAATAGTGAAGAAGATGGAACTACTTCTGAGAGTGTTTTGCTTCTTTCATAAGCAAGTCCTCTGAGGGGTTGGATTATACCCCATCCCCATATTTAAAAAAAAAACACATTGCAATCCAAACACTCAGTACTTCAGAATGTGACCTATTTAGAAATTGGGTCCTTGAAGAAATAACTAAGGAAGATGAAGTCATTCGGGTGCACCCTACTCATATTGCACTGACACCAATATAGAAGGAGGTAAATAGATCAGACACACACACACACACACACACACACACACACACACACACACACACACACACACACAAATTCCTGTGAAGGTGAGGGCAGAGATTGAGGTAAGGCTTCTACTAGTCAAGAAATACCAAGGATTGGCACCCAACTTCCAGAACCTGAAGAAGTCTTCCTCAAGGCCCCACCAATACTTCACTTTAGACTCCTTCCAGAACTCTGAGACAAATATTTCTGCTGTTTGAGGCAATAGTTTCTCAGATGCTTGTTACCACAGACCCAAATGCCTATCAGTGACAACAAGGGCTGCTCTGTCCAGACTGAAGGAGGCACTGAAATTCCACAGAAAGGAGAGAAGTCTCTTGGTAGTTCTGAGAATGCTTGTGTGCAGACTGAGCACCATCTCAGCAGGCTGACATCTACTTTGTTCTCCCCAGGGAGGGTTCCCAGACTGAACATACTTTTGCACAGAGTCCCCGAATTCTCACCAATGCTATTAATCAAAACAGTTTCTATATTTTTTCACTTCTTTGCCATTTTTAAAAATCTGTCCATGTTATGTTTGGAGAGCTACATAGTCTGACCTTTAAGGTTGGGAAAGGAAACAAAAGACCTTTGATTAACATCCTCAGTATGACCTACTGAGGCATATCACCATTCCTTTCATCCATAAAATAAGCTCAAAATCCCTCAAGTCATGATATTCAGTGATGCTGATGCCAGACATGTTTGCTATGTATAGGGGAGGACTACCCCTAAAATGCATCTCTTAGATGTGACAGGAACTTAGTCTTTCAGGGGTAATTGAATGAAACTCATTTAATAATAGGACTAAACTCAGAGGTTTGGGGGGAATATAGTTCTAATTAAGTCTATTTCAAGGCTTTAAGGCCCCCTTGCTTCAACATCTCCTGCCTTTCTAGTAAGTACCCACTGCCTTAATGATGCCAAAATTTCTTATCTTTCAATGCTGATTCATGATCTTGGAAAGTATATTGTCTGCTTGGACACTATGCCAATGGCAAGCCTGGGTACTTCTGTATTTTTGGGGTGGGGGAGTTGAGTCACACCCAGTAATACTCAGGGCTTATTCCTGGCTCTATGTTCAGAAATTGCTCCTGGCCGGCATGGGGATTGGGGGTGGAGTGGGGTGGGGATGGGAAACTGAATCCATATGGGATGCTGGATTTGAACCACATTCTGCCCTGGAATGGCTGCTTGCAAGGCAAATGCCCTAGTGCTATGCTATATGTCTCCAGCCCCTACTTCTATATTGTTTGGAAATCTCCTCATTGTTTTGGAGTCTTAGAGGAATACAGTTTCATCAAATGGTTACAGTATTTTAGGTGGATAACTTTTTATCTCTTTCTCAAGAAATTGCTTTCTCCAAACACTTCTAGCTGAGCTACAAAGATGTTTTGTCCCTACTGATAGACATCCCAGAGACATGGGCACCTGTGCGACTAACTTGTGGTGTTCTGGTTTCAGGAAGTAAGGAGTTCATAGACAAATCCATGAATGAAAGATAATTAAATAGAGACAGGAAATTTGTAAATTTTGCTATTTTTCCTTTCTTCTAGTTTAGGCACTTTAATTTATACAAGCACTTTAATTTATAAAACTTTATTTTATACCAGAACTTTGAACATTTATTGTTCCTTCTTCAAACCACATCTTTTCATCTACAACCTCCAGTTTCTCTCTTTCTCCCCATGCTGCCTCCTTAGCAAATTAAAGCTTTAAAACTTATTATTAAAGTTTGGGTCATATGCTTACACTGTTGATGAATGTTATGGTTTTAATGTATAGGATGACTCATCTTTAAATGACCAAACTATTCAAGACTCTTGACCTCATGTAGTCATCAGTCTCCTTCATCATTCTATTCCCAACCCCCATTTCTCCTTTTCTGATATTCTACAACCCAGGGCCAAGACATTGCCAATATCTGATCATTGCCATTCCCTTATGACAGGAACCTTGTTTATAAAGTAAGAGGAATAAAATCTAGATAGCTAAAAGCTTCAAGAAACTCGACACTGGATGGTCATTCTAGTTCTAATCTTCTCCAAAAAACTCATTCCAATGCTAAGCATTGACACAGCCCAGTTACTCTCTAAGCTTCTCTTCCCCATTCCATTGCTCTTAGTGTTTCTGAACTTATCATGCTTCTTTCTGATAGAATATAAGATAATTTATAGAAGGCACATGAGCAAATGTTTTTATTTTGAATGCTAAGTATTTGTTTTGATTTATATCTGCAAAAATAGAGATCTAAAGTGTAAGCTGATTTAAGAAAAGATTGTATAGTCAAGGTATGATGCTATAGCAAACATGAGGGCAGACCTGTAAGATTGCAGTTTGAGAAAACTAGACTGGCTAGTTGAGTCCATGTTTCACTTCATATTTCTATTTCCAGACACAGATGATAATTCCTTATTTAGATAGCATTTTACTTAACATGATAGGCTAAAGGCCTGCTTGTTGGTTGCCATTGATCCAGTATCCTTCCTTTTTTAGTCAACCAGGAGTCATGGAGGATGTCTCATGATATCAGCTATGAAGCCCAAGTTTTGACCCTGCAAAAGAACTGAGGACAGATCAATTTCTTTCGGAAATTCTGTGGACAAACACAGCTTCATATTATATAGTTAATTGGTTCATTACTGGTTACCTAATTCTTGGGGAAGTGCTGTTGTTCCTGATTTCCTATATTGTGATTTCCACCCCTTTTCTTCTGAGAACTGAATATGATAATCAGTGCAAAAGTACTTTGACAATCATAGGCACCACACAGGCAAATGTTGTTATCATTGCTTAATAACATTATGAGTGGCATAGAGTAATAGGAACTCATATTCCATAGGAAATGGCTCATTTATTTTGTCTCCAAGAAAAGAAAAATAAATTGAAGTTCTAACAGTTAGAATTTAGTTGTATCTTAGAGTATCTTAGTTTTATCTTAGTTGTATGACCTTGACCAAATCCTTGCCTCAGTTTTCTCATTTCTGAATAGAAAAGATTTGTATATTCTCTCCTTGCTCTCAAATTAAGTTAAGAAGCCTGCTTGTTACTCTCTATCATAGTGCTCTGAATGGAAAACAGATGGCAAGTTTCTTCATGTCTTCTGCCTTAGTCTGGATTTGGACTTCATGATCTAGTGCCCAAATTCATCCAGTCTTAACACATGGTGTGTTTTTATCCATTTCTTCAGGTCTACTTCCAGGCATCACCTTGATTTAAAACACTTTCATCTAAAGATCCCACTACATGTAAAAGAATATCATACACTGTTTTATTAGTTAAGTATTTGTGAAAAGTTGTAGTCACATCACAGTTTTGTAATAAAAAAAAATTCCTATTCCCTTTGCCCTAGCCCTTATCTGTTTTTGTTTTGCTTGTTTGTCTGTTTGTTTTTGTACCACACCCGGTGACACTCAGGGTTATTCCTGGCTATGTGCTTAGAAATATCTCCTGGCTTGAAGGACCATATGGGAAGCCGAGGGATCAAACCTCGGTCCCAGTCCGTCCTAAGCTAGCTAGCGCAAGCAAGGCCTTACTGCTCTGCGCCATTGCTCCGGTCCCCCTTATCTGTTTTTGAGACATTTGCTTTTACTAAGTATTGATCCTCAATTGGCCAGTTACTCTTTGATCTTCCCTGTTGATTTGAACTTGAATGCCACCCACACAGTCTGCCCTCAGCCCCTGTCTCTCCATTAAACAGTAATGATATGTAAACAAACTCCTGAGGCCCTCGGGATAGGGACTTAGAAGCCAACTTCCTGGGCCTGTGAATTGTCATTCCTGCTGCTGACTCTTCTGTAAGTTCTTCTGCCAAGTTTCTATGGGAGCAGAGGGATCACTTTCTCCCTTTTCAAAGAGCAGGGTGAGCTGAGGCCTTGAGTTGGCAAAGTGCTTTTAAAGTTATTTTTCAAAAGAAACCTGAGCTGAGACACCATGTGGCCAGCAGAGGGTGGTGTCATTTTCTGAGTCTCTCACAGAGGTTTTGGGGGTCAGTTCCCATAAGCTCTTTAGCACATGCTGAAAACCTGCTTGCAGAGGTTCTGCCAAGGGGCAGCGCTATCCAGCTCGTGGCCCATGCGTCCGCACAGTGACTCAGCCTCACCTCCCTGCCCCCATGCCACCCAGGAACCCAGTGTGAACTTTTTCTTCTGGGCCAGTAGCCAAAACCACGCTTGTCCTCACTATTCATAGGTCCTATCAATCAACTTGATCCTTGGGGGTTCTTGAGGTGAAATAAATCTGGGTAACAAAACAAGTTTGCGTAAACTTATGTGTGAATCATGGAATCATAAATAATCTACTGACTCCAATCTCCTCATGGACAGGTTAGGAAGGGAACCCAGAGGGACTGGCTCAAGTCACATTGAGATGGCAGCCAACTGTCACCAGAGTTCTTTAGACAAAGAGCACTTGTGCGGGAACAGAGGCTTGCTTGGCTACTAGTCATTTACCCAGCTTCTGAGTCTACAGATGTCTCTCAGCCAGGTACCAAAAGGTTCCAAAGGCAGCAAGGTTAGAAATGGACCAAAGTGGCCCTTGTTCCCCAGAGAGATTGTTTGTGAAGGAATGAGATGAAAAGAGCCTTCTCTCTTCAGAGACTGTGTATTTCTCCAGGGGCCAAAGGAGGGAAGGACTCACTCAGTTGAGTCAGAAGGACTTTAACATTTCAGCCTTGGGCCAACATAGGTGAATACAAGTGAAAGGTCTACCCATAACACCTTACATTAAAACTCCAGACTCAGTGGTCCTCAAACTATGGCCCAAGGGCCACATATTGTATTTGTTTCCGTTTTGTTTCTTCACTTCAAAATAAGATATAGGCAGTGTGCATAGGAATTTGTTCATAGTTTTTGTGTGTGTGTGTGTCAGGCCCTCCAATGGTCTGAGGGAAAGTGAATGGAACCCCTCTTTAAAAAGTTTGGGAACCACTGGCAGAGTTCCAGATCATGCTAGTTTTCAGGAACAACTCCAGCCCAGCCTTTCTTCGAACCTGCAAACACTCTGTGAGCATTTCCCAAAAATTAAGGACAAAGAAAACCAGACCAATTCCAGCCCTGATTCAAGAAAAGATGTCCAGTGCATGCCAGCTTGACTTTTCAACGTTTTATTGTTGTATTTGTACAGCTATATTTTACAACGCAGTAATGCAGTTTAGACACAGCCAAACCCTGTCTCCGGAGTAGTTTATAACACAAGCATGACGCAGAATGTGATGAGACAAACATTCCCAAAGAGAGCTTTGTTAGTGACAACTTCAAGTCCCTGTGTCTGCCTATACTTCCAAAAGGGATGGCGCGCTTGTCCACTGTTGAAAACTTCCATGAAAAAAGGCACCGTAGGACACGTTGTACAGGTATATACAAACTGAAAACTAGAACAAAACTACACATTTTTCCCCTTCGGCAGCTTTTTTTTGTTCTTTTTTTTTTAATACACACTTTGTAAATTGTAAACCTTCACTTGCAAAAAATACAAATACACTGAGGCATTTTAGACAAAATATTTTCTTACTTATACAGATGCAATACTTAAAATATTCTCTTAAATGCTCTTTCTCAATAAAGATTCTCAGATCCGTGTCTGCCTGCAGATACAAAATCGAGCCTTTAATGCAGTTTTATATTTTAATATATCTTTTTTAGGTTTATATATATTTATTTTATATATATTTATATATCTACAACTCTGCCATATATTCCTTCACCTTTGGTTAAAAATATTAAAGCCCTCTCTTTGATAACATACTGAAGTCTCTTCTTTTAAAAGAATGCACATTTACATACAAAAGAAACATCTGTTCCCACAGAACATATACATTCCTCATTTTGCAGACTAAGTCAAGTCAGAACTCTTGTATACTCTCCCACTTGGATATATAAAATGAGTTTGCTTTTTGCAGATGTGATTTGCCTTACACATAGGAGAAGAAGCAATATTATTTTCTTGATGTTTTACGGCAGTGGGGGAAAGGGAGCTGAAGGGCTCCCAGTCCCCACGCCCTCACCCCACCCCACCCCCCACCCCCAGTTATGATTTGCACCTAGTGGATGAAGGAGGGTACCACATCAAGGGATGAACATCGTAAAGTGTTACAGTATCCTTTGGGTAGATTCTGAAAGGGGCTGAATGGAAAGCATCGACACTCCATGCTTCAGCAGGCTTTGGGGAGCTCCGGGGGCAGGTCGGTGGCGGACACGCGGTATTGCACCTTGGTATTGGTGATGGCACCATGTTTCTGGCGCAAGTGCAGGCGCAGCTGGCTTTTATGACGGAAATGCAAGTTACACTTCTCACACTGAAAGAAAACCAGGAGCAAACTGTAAGTCGTCATTGGCCCAAGAAACCCCCTCGGTGCTTCCACACCTAGAAGAGAATTCTCATAGAGAGCAGAGAGTAGCTCTTCTCTCTGAAAACCCAGATTAAGAACCCAGATGAACCCTGGTGTCTAATATAAGCTTTGTGGACGTGTCCCTTCTCTGGTTTCCAAGTGCTGCTCATACTTTTCCCTGATTAAGATGACTTCCCCATCTTAATTCTAATCTTTTTGCAAAGCATAACTCAGAGGCAAACTCCCCCAAACTATTAAAACTCTCTATATCTCTCTAAGATGAAAATGGTTCCATTTTCTTTTGAATTGCTAAAAAATTCCTAGCCTTGTTACATAGCCATTCTATATTTTAACATCTTTTTTTAAATATACTTTGTATAATGCTTTTTCTTTTTCACTTTATCCATTTATTTATTTGTTTTGCTTCAGGGTCCCCACCCAACAGAGCTCAGGGATTATTCCTGACTCTGCATTCAGAAATCTCTCCTGGCATACTTGGGGGCTATATGGAATTACTGGGGATCTAACTTGGGTTGGTCCTGGTTAGATCTAACATGGGGGGGGCATGTACAAGGCTAATGCCCTACCAGCCCCTGTTTTAGCATCTTTATCATCAGGGAAATATTTTAAGGACAATGGCTTCTTTATATTAAACTTCATCTTCCTAGTACCTAACAAAATATACCTATTAAATATATTATGTAATACATTTGTTATGCAATGACTGTCAACACATTTGAACAAATAGATGAGGTCACTTGAATTTATGAAAACTAGAATATACTTTAAAAAATGTAGTCATATGCCTTGTAGTGCATGCACCTTTGATAAGCTAACAAAACATTAGTACATGGGTTTTTCTTACTGTGAATCAATCAATGGAAAATGTATTTGAAAAACTTGTTAAAGGCTAAATGGATAACTGAATGAGCACTAAGGACACAAAAAATAAAGAATATTTTTGTTCTAAAGTAAGAAAATCCAAATAAAGCTTAAGCTGTAGTGTATCTTACTAATTAAGATGTTAACTACAGGGTGATATGGTGCACTCTATATTATGTTTATATTTCCTATAAATGTAATCTATTTCTAAAACTTCTCAAATAGCAAGTAGATAAATGTCAATTGAGAACATGTATTTGTGTAAAAAATTTAATTAGAGAAAACTGGTAAACCAAAAAAAAGAGTAAAAAAGAGCCCTTAGTAAAAAGAACCCTGATGTAGATATATTTTTGTGGGACACTCTGATTTCCAAACAAATCATTTTTCTTCCTATACCTCTACTGCCCCTTCTGTAAGGGATTAAAATAACTTACTCTGCAGGTCACTCAATTCACAACTATACATCTAAACTTGAAGCAGAATTTATAATAGCAAATACTTGTGTCCTCTTGTTATGTGCCAAGTACTATCCAGAACATTTCAATGAAATCCTTAACTTCATACAACCTCATGAGTTAGTTTCTATTTTCAGGCTTATTTGATAGATGAGGAACAAGAGTGCTGAGAGGATAGCTTACTTTTCCTCTAAAGGTGTTCTGGGTCAGAGCAAACGGTTCTGCAGCCCCACTCCACCACCTCTCCATCCCTTCCAGGCCAGGCAGGGGCCCTAAGGGGCCCACTTACATGGTAAGGTTTCTCTCCTGTGTGGATTCGCAGGTGACTCTTCAGAGTCTGAAGGTGCCGGAAACGGGTGCCACAGATTTCACAGGGGTAGGGCTTCTCGCCTGTATGGATGAGCACATGGGCACGGAGGTGGGCCACCTGAAAGAAGAATAAAGCATCAGCGATTCTGCCTGGATGAGCTGCAGAATCCTAAACCATAACGCTTTCAGGGTCGTGGGGGCGCTGCTCCACTCCTATGCCCACCTGCACAAATCTGGCCCCACAAGTCTCGCATTTGTAGGGCTTCTCTCCAGAGTGAATTCGAGTATGGGTTTTCAGGTTGGCTGGCCGGTTGAACTGCGCTCCACAGATGTTACAACGATAGGGTTTCTCACCTAAAACCAAAAGAAAGGGACCATATTCAACAGAGCAGTTCTCCATATCCCCTGACCCCTACATTTCTGAGCGAACTACTTTTCTGGGGGGATTTCCTTTGGAAGATGTCTGACAAAGAGAGCAGGGTCCTGACTTCTGACTCTCTCACATCTATGTAGGGATTGCAGGGGATGGCCCGAATAAGTGGAATGATACCCAGAGAGGGATGGGAAGGGCAAAGGGACTCTAGGAAGCTTAAGGACAAACTCTGTCATCTGGATTATCTAATTGAGGAAATCCAAACAAGACATTCTTCTTCTCTGGGCCTCAGTTTCCCTCCCTGAATTCAAAGGACAAATTTAAACACACTGGGAAGGATTTTCTCACTTTTTTCTTGGATTAATAAAACTGGTTGGATAATCAATCCACTTAGGAGGGACAGACATAATCAAGCTTCTCTAGTTTCTCTTTTCAAACATGCTTCCTTTTTGCCCCTGTGGCCAACTACAGCTGGTTTCCATTTCCAAGAAGTTTGATGCCTGAATTTTAACAGATATTCAGATAGAGGAAAACTGAAGGACTAGATCTGCCTTTATGGGAAGGTTTTTTGATAGTAGGTCCATTTAAAATACAAGCAGACTTAACACTTGACAAAAATCACATTATTACAAGTTACGTGGGAAAAAAACTGTAAGTTGATATCCATAGAGGAAACAAAATCTAATTGTTTAAAATATCTTTACAGAACCTCAGTATACTTAACCTCCTCCATATGTCTTCATTTATTCTCCTGAAGTATGGGACTAACATTTCTGACCCCAGTAAAGAAGGAGAAGCAGGACAGAGCATTTCAGATGACAGGCAAAGATGACAGGTTGTGACCAATCACTCAGCTGAGATAGGATAGGACTAGACTCTCATTTCAGGCTAGGCCAGGAACTGCTCCCCATCAAGGTTCCAGAAAGCCCCATCTTGTTTTCCCTAGAATGTCTTCTCTGTCCTACCCACTACATCCCTAGTGATCTTAAGTAGCATGGAGCAGGGCCATACCCGTATGGACGGTCTTGTGGCTGGCGAGGTTGCCCTTGTAGCGGAAGGAGGCCTGGCAGCGATCACACTTGTAAGGTTTGTCACTGTGGGTCTGCAGCGTGTGCCTCTTGAGGGAGGCCTCCTCAGAGAAGCGGCAGTCACACTCATTGCAGAAGAAGGCCCCATTCTCTGTCAGAGGGTGGGAGGGGGACACCAGTGTCAGCACAAGGAAGGGATGTAGGCAGACTGAGCCTATCTCCTCGGGAGCTGCCCCCCCGTGTCAAAATGAATCCTCATCTCACCCTTCCCCCATCCCACCCACCCCATATTTGTAGGAACCCAAAGCAAGAGCTGGTGGGAACCTTATTTTCTGAGCATTTGAGTTTCTGTTATGGACAAGAAAGGAGACAGTTGAATATTAATGTTCAGAAGGGAAGCTTCAACCAACGGCTACCCACATGACCTTCAGCAGCTAGAAGAAAGCTCCACAGGGTTTGTTCTTCCATCTCTTGAGGGCTCTGAGAGCTGATTTTCTTATCAGTTCATAGTTTGGCTTACATGATGCACAGAAGAAACCCTTGGGCAAGACCCTTCACCTCCCTGAGCCTCTCCCTGTGTCCCTATCTCAGAAAATCCCTGTCTTGCCTACCTCACAGGAACATATTGTATAACACAAAGCATTATAGGAATGTGAGATAGAAATCAAATTCGAGACTACTTTAAAGTCATTGAAGGGGGAATTAATGATGAACATGGTCACCCGGGCAACTATCTGGATTACATGTAATCCCAAACACTTCTGAGACTGGGAGACCAAAGATGATGACAGAAATAGAAACAAAGGCCCAGAGAGAAGGAACTGGAATGCAGAGCAAAGGCAAATGGCCAGGGGGACAGATGGGGATAGTCCCTGCTCTTCTAATGATAGGTGGGTAATCCTCTGAGACATCTCTCTGAATGAGCCACTAATGGACTTTATGCACTTAAGCAACTTGGGCATTAAATGGTGAAATGGTTTAAGCTTGATTGGGTATAAACTGGAAGAAGTTAAGACATTTTATCTGAACAACACTGGGGCTGAGAATCACAGACAATTTAGAAACTATGACTTAACTTTTTTGTTTTTATTTTTGTTTTTGGGTCACACCCGGCGGCGCTCAGAAATCACTGGCTCAATGCTCAGAAATCACTCCTGGCAGGCTCAGGGGACCATATGGAATGCTGGGATTTGAACCACTGTCCTTCTGCATGCAAGGCAAATCCCCTAACTCTATGCTATCTCTCCGGCCCCACCATGACTTAACTTAATTGTGCGTTCCACTAAAAGAATTCAAACCACATTAAAGTAAGTATCTATTTTATATGGAACTCATAAGGACCTATAAAAGACACAGGAATGAGTAATGCTGCATGTTTTTCTTTCTTTATCAAATCTAGCAGACACACAGATTACACCAGTTGCTTGGTTTCAGAGGAAGGAATAAGAAGGTTCTGGAAGTTATAGCCAGACTACAAGCTATCTTCTCTAACCTTCAGAAGAAAAGCTGTTTGGTCAGTCCTTTCTACTCCTGATTGACTCTAGCACCCCATATTTAAACTCTGATAAGCCTAGTTTATGACTGATCAAGTGTGAGGTGTTTGGCTAGTGATCTTAAACACCAATGAACATCCCATTGACTCTAAATCAGAAATAATATTGTCCATAAAAGTAGAGCATAGAACCTGGAGAGGGAGAGGTCTTCCTTCTGCCAGGTAAGAAGAGGCAGGAAAAAACTTACCACAGCTAGAATCTGAGTATTCAGATTGGGTCTCTCCCATCTCCTCAGGGAAGGTGGGGCCGGTAGTATGGAGGCACATCTCTGTATGCTGCGGGGACTGAGAGCCACAAGCTGTGCACTTGGGGGGGTGCAGGTAGAGTGGTGAGTGGCCCTCGCTGCTGCTGCGGGGGGAGCCTGTCAGGGACCTGTGTGATATGAAGAAAGTTTCTCAGCAACTGTAACACTCATTCCACTTAAATCAGTCCTATATCCTTCCTCCCTCTACTCAAGCAAGGCCATAGGTGAGGCTACAACTGGCTGTTCCTCTCAGCATCTGAGGTCACTGAGTAACCTACACATAACATTGGCTGAGAAGGCAGCAGAAGGCTCATATTGACATAAAGCATCTTATGTCTTGGCCCAGTTTCTTCCCCTTAGGACTAAAAGCCATAAGCCATAAGTTTCCTTAGTCCAAGGCAAATATAAGAATTATACAGTCATCATAGGAGCTACGCCTTAGTAGAATATTCTTCCATAGAGGAAATTACCCTTTGGATGAAAAAGTGAACATCCTCAGACTTAATATTCTTCTTCCGTTAGGTGAATTTATCAACAGACATATACATACAGGCAAGGAAAGAACTCAGCCCCCATATCCAATAGAAGTGACCCCAGACCTCTGCTAGTACTCCTGACCCCAGGTTCAGACTGTTAATTGTGCACTCACCGGTTGACAATATTATTGAGTCGGCTTGCTTGTGGGATGGTGGAGTCCTCTCCACTAGTGCTGAGCTTGGTTGGGGACTGGAGGTCAAGATTCTCAGTCTCCATGGGTGGCTGGCATACCGACGGGGCGTTGTAGGTTCGAGGGGAAAGGCGGCCCAGCTCGGTCTGCTCAGAACCCTCTGGTTTGGCATTCTGGTTGAGATTGTTGAGCACAATGAACTTGTATTTCTTCCAGTTGCAGGCTTTGGGGTCAGTGGGGCTCTTGGCTGGAGGGGAGCCAGAGGCCTGGAGGATACAGGCGTTCTTGCTACTACAGGACTCTGTGGGCGAGTTGGGCTGGCAGTCAGACTTCTGGGGGCTCTGAGGACTAACCAGACCCTTCCGGTTCAGTGGTGCATTGGGGGGCTCAAAATGGAGGGCGATTTCATCCTCAGAGGAGGGCCTTTCTTCATCTTTGCCAGCCTTGTCACAGGAGAAGTATGAGACATTCCGGGCAGTGGGGGCAGCAGGCTTGGGGCCCTCAGTCACGGTGTAGTGCATGTCACTCCGAGCCTCCTCTGAAGCCATCTCCTTGGGTGAATAGATGTTGTGGCACATGCTAGGGGAGATCTCCATGGCTGGTCGGCTGTACTCACCAGGGATTGGCCTGGCACTATCACAGGGGTGGACTCGCTCTTTGGGGAAGGGGTTGGCCACAGGCATTCGGGCATCTCTCAGCTCCTCGTCAGAGAAGAGGAAGCTGCTGACCGGGAGGTGGCTGTACACAGGATAAGAGGCTGGAGGTGTAGACAGGCCACCATACAAGCTGGGAGCAAAGGCTCTGCTCTCACACCCATTTCTTGGAGGTGGTAGATTGTTTTCCACCATCTCACGACTCCTATAGGCCATGATGTCTTGGGGCATCAGCATCCGACTGTTCAGGAACTCCTCCCGAGGATGCTTGATGGCAGAAACCATTTCTGCTTCACTGCCAGAGACAATAAAAAGGAAGCATTAATTCCCAAATCAGAGCTTTGAAACGGATAACCTTCCAAAGACACTGCTATATGTAACTGTAATTGTGCAAGACTTGGAGTAGAGGAAAACATATATTTCCCAGATTATATGCTAGAAATCAAGAAACCTAGCCCATAATTTGAGGGAAATAGGCATAGAGGATCAGAGTCAAGTTATTTGCACCTCCATAAACACCATCTTGCATGCTGAAGTCATATGTGTATGCATATAAGCCTGTAAATCCTCAGCTCTTATAGGCTGTCAAAGATTTCATAAAGCCTTCAGAGCCCATCTCTCATTTCAGCCCTGAGAAATCCCACAAGAAAGAAAATGCAGGTATTATAGTCTCTATTATATATTCATGGAAACAGGTTCAGCAATAGGAAACTGCTTAACAGACTGCTGCACCATGCTTTATAGACAACTGGTTCCAGTGCAGCAAAGGTCTGTACACATGCTGTCTGGCATCCCAGAGAAGTTTGCATTGGAGAAGTAGCTGCAGCAATATGAGGATAAGAAAGATTCCTGGCTCTGGAGCTACCAAATCTGGTTTTCATGCCCAGCTGTGCTACTGAGCAGTAGCAGAGCAAGTTACTTAACTGCTCTCAATGCCAGGTCAGACCCACCCACACAGAGCCCCAAAGATGGCATTAATGATCCTATATTATGATCACTCATAGGAAAAAAAATCTTTAGCTCCATAGGCTTAGAGCAGGGGTCCTCAAACTTTTTAAACAGGGGCCCAGTTCACTGTCCCTCAGACCATTGGAGGGCCAGACTATAGTAAAAACAAAAATTACAAACAAATTCCCATGCACACTGCATACATCGTATTTTGATGTGAAGAGACAAAACGGGAACAAATACAATATGTGGCCCACGGGCCGTAGTTTGAGGACCACTGGCTTAGAGGGATGTGATATGGGCAGAAAACAGGTCAATCAATCAACATTTAATGGGTAAAGATAAAGGGAGAGAAACTTTAACTCTTTGATTAGCTCAGATCGATGGTGCGGCACTGGAAAAACTGAGCTCCAGGCTTCTGGATGTTCAGACGTTAGATGTTTTTTTAATGTTTAAGAAAGAATATAATCACCCCAGAATTGTCAAATAAGATATTTTGAAAGAAATTAAGCCCTAAGTCTTTGTCCCACTCAGTAATATGCAAAATTTCTTTGGCTTTTTAGTTCCTTGCCTTCAAATGATGGGCATGACTTAAAGACCCTTGTGTAGGAAGTTCAAACAAGTGATCTCAATTTAACTTAATAAATTTGCTCCCAGGTAGTAAGAGAATAAGTGACAGAAGTATGTCACAATCTCAACAGGAAATAAAGCACATATGTAAATAGTCTTAACAGAAGTCCAGAGAACTAAAAGGTAAATGCTTAAAGTGAAGATAGAAAGTCTGAAGGGCAGGAAAAATGCTTCCAACATTAAAAGAGGAGCTGAGAGAGCAACAATGGTCATCAGACAAAAATGATGAAGGAGTAAGTACCTAAGCATGGCCTTATAGAATGTGTGGGGGGAAAAAGGCACAGCAAGTAGAAGAAAGAAAGAGGGAAAGATGCACAGAGCATGTTTGAAATGCAGTTGGCCTCAAGTTTGCTGGAGTGCAAGAGCGAAAAGGGCAGAGGAAATTTGCAAAATTTGTAGACATTTTTGCTGTGGCATATCATTAGTGATGATTTTTCTGTATGTAGGCACCATGCAGATTCTCTGGTCCCATTCATCTTTAGGTATGACATCTAGGAGGCAACTCACCTGGCCTTGATAAACTTCCGGCAAGTGTCTACAACATGTTCCATCTGCAGATACATAGCTGTGGCCATCACGGCCATGATGTTGCCCTCCCGCAGATTAAGCCGGGATGTGTACATGAAGTCCAGGAGAATGCAAAACCCCTCAGGATTGATCTCAGGATCCAGGTTGATCACACTCAGGTTGCATTTCAACTGGTCTGTGAAGATGCTGTAGAAGAGGCCACTGTGAAATAAGCACATGGTTCAGTTTTACAACCATAGAGAATCTATGACTTAGTTACAGCTGTGACAGAAGCTCAGTCCCTCTCCTCAGGAACTAACTCCAGAACTTCCATGGCAATTACTAACAGCTTACAAAATGCCAGCAAATCATTAAGCACTTTACATACATTATCATGTGTTCCTCATAATCTTGCAAGATAGATACTATTAGCTTCCCACTTTACGAAAGGGGAATCAGAGAGAGTAAGTGATTTTTCCCCCGATTTATAGAATCTTGTTTTCAATTTAGTCTTAACTGACTAGATTATCAACATATAAATCATCATTTATACAGTTTTATCACTTATTCATTCTTATTTAAAATGATCATCTATAGAATATAGTTTTGAGATAAGCATTCCCTTTTATGATTTCATTACACTATCCCTAAGATCTTATTGTGTTGCAATAAGCAACACAAGCAAGTTGTTAGTTTCTACAAATAGTAAATGAATTGATACCTACATATACTCCCTATTGATCACCTAAAATTCATAGACTTTTCAAGGACCTTATTCAAACCTCAGGCCTTGCCTCCTGGCTCCAAGTGTCTGGTAGAGGAAAAAGTACTCAGATAGAAGATACTTCTAGGTGATTATCATGATTTTGGTTTTGTTGCTGTTGTTGTTTTGGGGCCACACCCAGTGATGCTCAGGGATTACTCCTGACTATGCTCTCAGAAATTGCTCCAGGAAGAAACGGGGGACCATATGGGATGCTGGGGGATCGAACATGGTCCCTCCTAGGGTAGACACGTGCAAGGCAAATGCCCTACCACTGTGCCACCACTCCAGCTCCCTAGGTAATTTTCTTGATTCTACTCTTTCTTAGCTGGGTAACCTCGTGAACTGCAAAGCAGGAACAACCTTCATAGGAAACATAAACCAAAATATAAAAATCATAGGATAAGGTATGGCACAAAGTGTTCAGTTAGTTTTCCATCTCTATAAGAACAAGAATACTTTTGCCACTAAAATTACTATAGTGTTTGATGTACATGATGAGTAAATTTTCTTTGAGCTTTTGCCTGTATTTTATTTTATCATCTAGAACATGGAAATAATCATGCTGTCCATACCACAAAAGCTACTGTGAATATCTAAGGAGATGAAGAGAAATTTATGCAAAATGATTCTGGACAACTGAACTACTTGAAAAATGTAAGTAATTAGCTGGTTCATTCTAACACACACAAGCACACATTTGATACATTTGTGCAAGAACTATAGTATAAAATAAATAATAACAAAATAGAAGAGCAAAAGATTTCAAAGTAAACTGAATATACTTTCTTTCTAACACAGGATGATCTTACTTATTCATAGTATATAAAATAATTGTTTTAGAAAGTAGTAGTAGTACAGGGGTATGCTTAGCTCATCCTTGAACACAGAGCTTAGGGAGGAAAAGGAGAAAGGAAAGGAATCAATGTGGGAAGGTAACAGAAAGAGAGGTAACAGTGTTCTGGCCTTTGTAGTTACTGGGGATGAGAGGGTATTAAAGTTGTACATCCAAAACACAGAATCGCCAATACTGAAGACATGACATCTAAAAAACTAAAACCACTGAACTGTAATGTGCCTGCCAAGGCAGCAGGGAGAGAATAGGAGAGGTTGGGTAAGAGGTGGTAAGGAGCACCAGTGATAGGAGCTGACACTGGGGGTAGGATTGGTGTTGAAATATTACATGCCTAAAACACAACTATCAATAACTTTTGTAAACCACAGTTCTTCAATTTAAATATTATTTTAAATTTTCTTTCTTCTTCAGTACTAGGCACTGAATCCCTGCTTCACACTTGTGAGCCATGTGTTCAACCATGAAGCTATACCCCCAGTCCCCATACAATTGCGGCAATACTCTCCCTCACTTTTCTTTGACTCGTTAGTTAACCTGAGTTGCTTTCCATATTTGCCCCAAACACATCCTCTCTTGAGAGTATATTTCTTTTTCCTCTAGTCCCACAGAACAGAAATTCTTTCTCTACTACAAGTAATGTTTATGTGTTCACTTCCTGGAAACTCACTCTGCCAGGAGAGGATTGGAGAGCAGGAGAAAACTGAAAAGAGATTCCCAAAAAGAGCCACAGGCATTTATGCCCACCTCCCCAGACCCCTTTGTTCTACCTTCCCTTCTAGACCACTCACCTGCAGGCCATGAGGACTGTCTTATGGGCTCTGAACTGCTCACGGCTCACCACTATGACTACATCAGTCAAGATGTCTCGACTCCGCAGGCGATTAAGGTTAAGAAGAACATCACTGGCATGGCGGGTGAACTGGATACAGCTGTCAGCCGGTGAGGCCATTTTGTTGTCACCTGAAAAACAAAGGGGGAGACTGAGTCAGTCCTCCGGAATCTGTTCCTAGCTTGCCAAGTATGAGAATAAGTAGTTCAGCCTGAGAATATAGGTTAAACTGAATTTTTGTACATTGTTTTTGAATAATTCAAAAGTCTCTGAAAGTTGGAGTAACGGGATAAAGGGAAGGAAATAAATATTAGTTGCCTATGTTTTACCTATGTGCACAATTCTGTGCTAGCACTGAGAGATAGTCTCTTATGGGAGAGGAAACTCATGCTTGAAGTTTAGCATGGTACTTTTACCTTCTGCAAACTGAATATCTTGGAGTGGATTGTTAATTCTTCCTTGGGTTTGCTTCCCCAGTATGGCAACAGTAATACCTATGTGGTTAGAAATACTAGAGATAGGGGCCAGAGCTACAGTTTAGCAAGTAAAGCATTTGTGCCTTGCTCAAATGTTCAACCCCTGGCACCTTTATGGTTCCCTTAGCCCACCAGGAGTCAACCCTGAACTTAGAGACAGAAATATACCCTGAGCACTGCCAGATGTGATGCATAAAAACAAGACAAAAATGTTAGAAATAGATTCTTGTCCACATTAAAATCTCAATAAAATGACAAGTGTTCTTAACAGTATCTCATACAAGGGCCCGAGAAATAGCATGGAGGTAAGGCGTTTACCTTTCATGCAAAAGGTCATCGGTTTGAATCCTGGTGCCCCATATGGTCCCCCGTGCCTTCCGGGAGCAATTTCTGAGCATGGAGCCAGGAGTAACCCCTGAGCACTGCCGGGTGTGACCCCCCCCCAAAAAAAAACCAAAAAACAAACAAAAAAACCCCAAAAAACAAAAAACAAAACAGTATCTCATACAATAATGCCTGGGCACCTGTTGTATCCTCCCTACTAACCACCAAAGTTATACCTTGAGTACCTAGCTCACTGTCAGGGGGTAGCTAATTAAATTAAATTATGGAATTAAGTGTTAGATAGCCTAATACAAGAGTTCTGGGCCAGGCCTGGGATGATAAACAGGGAATGGGCTATCTTTTATCTCATCTAATGGAAAGTGGAAAATCACAGAAATATACACCCTGGCAAATTCAAAAGAAGTGTTTGTCCACAAAATTTTGAAGCACAATAATTGATATACTTACCCAATGCCTAGATTCACAGTCCAAAATTTTGCTTAAAACCTGGAGGAAAAAGAAGAAAAGAAGCAGACATTGTGAGATTATCCACTATTGTCTTATTTTAGGATACACATTTTTAGTTTTATGTTGATAATAGCAGGCCTGCCAGTTGGTATGGTTCTTCCACAAGTAAGGCAAACATTATTCCAGCCCCTGCTCTTGTGGAAACTGGCACCCAAAACTATGCAGAAATGCTTCTACTATTCTGAGTCCTGGGGGTACAACTGCATATATTAATTATATGTTCACATATACATATATATACATATTTCCATTTTCAAAGCAAAAATAGATGCTATCCAAAGGTCAAGACTAGAATTTATGGAAAAGAAAATAAATAAGAAAAGCGATTCTTTTAATATTCATGACTTTGGGGAGCCTCAAAACAACTGAACATTTTTCAAATTGGCTAAAACACTCTTGTAAGTCTTAGAATGACTGCAAAAGGCCAACAGGCAATGCCTTTAGCTCTACTTCCCTGATGATGAAACTGAGACTCAGGGGGACCAGGAGACTGACTGCTCAGGATCAAGAGGCCTTTAAGAGTTCCTGATAATCTCAAGTACTGACAACTAAGTACAGAACTAGCCTGAGATACAGCCTGAGAAGGTACACCTATCTATACTTTTCTGGAGAACCTTTGCTTTCTTTGTCAAAGTTTCTTCACCCACCCCTCCTGGATCTATGACCAGATAGAGTGCATCAAACTTCCACATTGTGCTCTCCCTTGCTAGCAATTTAACTGAGTGGTTCAGCTGAGAACTGGCCGGGGACCACTCATGCAATATGTAACCCTCTCCATATGGATTTCTCTGAAACAAAATCATTTAAAGCACAAGTGTTAAGACTCTCATTCATCATCATATGCGGGCTGAAAACAAAAAAAAAAAAAACAATATTTGAACTGCTTTTAAATTTGCTTTTGTTTTGTTGTTTGGGGGCCATACCAGGCTCTGCTTAGGGGCTTTCCCCAGCAGTGACCACAGTATGCCAAGAAATGAACCCAGAGGTTCCACAGCAAAGCATGCTATCTAGCCCTTTTAGCTATCTTCCTTGGTCCCCCAGTTTCTCCTTGAAAGACATAAAGCATAGCTTTTGAGAGCTATTTTCCGGGTAAAGGGACCAGGGCCAATGAGGTCATGTTAGGCCACATAGATGGTTCATGGCCCAGTCCTAGGTCTCCTGGCTCAAATTCCTGTCCTTTTTCCAAATCAGCCTACGTGCTGTGTAACATGCAAAACAGCACCCTGATGTGGGTGAATCTCATTTTTAAGTTCCTTCCCCGACACAAACACTTTGCCCCCATTCCAGGCTGCTGAGTCTTACCAAATGAGTACTCTAAATGAGAGGTTTCCTTGGGTCTGTAACCAAACACTCTGACATTTCTCTGTGGTCCCAAGTGCCAGTCACTCAATCCCATCGGCTTCAAGGTTAGTGTGTGCATGTGAGTGAGTGGGGGTGGGAAGAGAATGGGGGGGGGGGGAGGAGTGGAAGGGAGAGGACAGAAAAAGACAAAAGAACCTAGTTCCTCCTCTCCCCCGCATACCAAGAGAGGGGCCAAGAGAGACACACCACAGAGTTCTGAATCAACGTTCAATGATTGCCTCTCTTTGAAGAATGCTTAAGAGACATCTGAAACTTATTTACAGACCTCTCCTCCCCCCTCAAGGACGAGATTCCTGAGTGCCTCTGGAATACCTAAATCTGTCCTATAACTAGCTTCAACCACCAGCCTGCTAGGACCTTCCCTCAGTCGGCCTCTGGAGGGAGCCCAGAACCCCAGAATTGCCATATCACCTTGACAAGTGGCAGGGATTCACTCCAGATTCCAATGGAAACAAATAATACTGGGAGTCAGCTGGAGACTGGACACTTTTCTCCCTGAACCCTCCGACTGTTCTGGCCCCAAACCAATGCATGTAACCGGGGCCTTGTTCCTTATTAAATTCACTTCTTTCTAAGTTAAGATCTGTTTCAGGACGACCCACACAAGTGAGTGAATTAGAGACGAGATGGACAAGAGTACTATGCTCCAATTTGGGGTTTGATTTTTTTAAGAGACCGCTCAGCTCTGTTCTATCTATAATTGTAGGGGCTCCTTCTACCAGCCCTGCTTTTAACCGGGAAAGACACTGAGATTCCAGGGGGGGACAGAAGCCTTGCCCAAGAACCGTCATTCCAATCCCTTGCCAAGTCCTGCACAAAACCTATCTCTGCAAACTGCAGCCATCACACCTAAGCTACACGCCAGATTCATTCCACAAAAAAAACACCACCTCGAGAGAGGGTTGCGTCGAGGAGAAAGTGTCTTGAGTTTCACCCCGACCTGGACACCCTAACCCCGCCGCAGCAACCAATAAGTAAGAGTCAACTCGGTCTTCACCCCCCACGCAGTCGTCGGTGCTTTCCCCGCGCATTTTCAATTCAGCACCTTGAGAGAAGACAGAGCCCTTGGAGGGCTTAGGAAAGAGCAAGAGCTCAACAAAAGGAAGAGCCACCCCACTCCACCTCCTCAACACACCCCAAAAGGGATCGGAGTGGAGCGATCAGAAAGGAAGGGAGTGGTGGGGAATCCAGAGCAAGCAGCGACCGTCCCAAAGACCCTGGCTTTCGCTTGCCAGCCAAGTCTCCTTGAGCAGCGGACACCAGGGAGCCCCATTGCTCCTGCACCGCCCGGGCCGGCACCCCGGCAAGCCCCTCGTCCGGTTCCCACCCCCGGCCCTTCGCCCCGGTACCTGGCCGCCAAGAACCGCCCACCCCCGGGCTTTGCGCCGACCCTGGGCGCCGCCTTGGAGGCCCCCGAAGACCCGCTGGACGTGGCGGGCGGAGAGCGGAGCGACCTCGACTCGGGTGGCATTCGCGCCCAACTCGGTGCAACCTCGGGAGCTAACATTCTGCGCGGCCCTGGCCCGTGACGCCCGTGGAGACGGGGCCAAGAGGGGCATGGCACGGCCCTGGCATTCCCGGAACGGAGCCGCTCGCCCGGCCCGGCGCGATTCACAGAACACGCTCCGCCGGCTGGAGGCTCCAGCTCGGAGGCTCTTTCCAGGAAGACACCGGCCCCAACAGCCGCCGGGACTGCTGCCAGAGTCTCGCGGACTGCGGGGAATTCACCCCGAGTGTGTGTGTGTGGGTGTGGGTGTGGGTGTGTGCGCGCGCGAGGGGGTGGAGGGTGGTGGCACGGATGTCACACTTTCCCCTGCATTCCGGGATGGCCACCTGGGCTCGTCCTTCCCCTGCAGTGAACTGCTTTAAAAAAATCTGAGGATCGGTCAGAGCCGCTCTAGAACCCAGAAGTTCAAGTTCATTCCCAGGCTCGTCTCTGGGTTTCAAGTTACCCAACTTTGGGGGCGTTTGTTTGGCAAGCGTGCCAGGT
>PVKC010005468.1:11840-33235 GCA_004027635.1 Crocidura indochinensis | reverse complement strand
CCACAGTTTCTTTAGCCATTCGTCTGTTGAAGGGCATCTTGGTTGTTTCCAGAGTCTTGCTATGGTAAATTGTGCTGCAATGAATATAGGTGTAAGGAAGGGGTTTTTGTATTGTATTTTTGTGTTCCTTGGGTATATTCCTAGGAGTGGTATAGCTGGATCATATGGCAGAAATTCCTCAATTATAATTCAAGCCTTCCTACTTCAACACTCATTTTCATGAAAGTTTCTGCTTAGGATTTTTTTAATTGTGTTTTTATGGAATAGAAAATTACAGTTTTGGGTCTAGTATGCCAGGAGCTTAGACCCGTGTTTCATTATGTTTTAAAATATAAAACTAAGCAATAGCACAGCAGGTAGAGCATATGCGTTGCACGTGACTGACACAGGTTCGATCCTGGCATCCCATATGGTCCCCCCAATCACTTGCCAGGAGTAATTTCTGACTCCAGATCCAGGAGTAACCCCAGAGGGACTCCAGGTGTGGCCCCAAAACAAAATAAAAAATGAAAGTAAAAGTGTATTCCAGTAAATAAAGCAAATCAATGATATCAAATGAATGTTAAATCATACAGTTTCCACACAGTTATGTTACTTAACATTTTTCAGAAAAGGGAGGGAACAAGAAACTCTGTGCATGTAGGTAGGTCAAAGGGACTCCACCACTCGAGGCTATATGAGACCAAGAGTATGGTTTCTCCCAAAGACACAGAGTTTTAGGAGAGTTAATAGGGTAGCTCTAATCTGGATTCAAACACCCAAAGACCGAAGGATCAAGAGTGGGGCGGGGTGATACCCCAAAGGCCGACGAATTCTACACCCAGGACTAATTGGTGTTTCACCTTAAATTTATTTAGGGCTTTGGGTCACACTTGGCAGTGCTCAGGGGTTACTCCTGGCTCTGCATTCAGAAATTGCTCCTTGCAGGCTCAGGGGACTTTATTGGATGCCGGGGATTCAAACCCGGGTTCGTCTAGGATTAACCACTTGCAAGGCAAACACCCTACCGCTGTGCTATCACTTCCAACCCTCAGCTGAAACATAAAGGCAGGAAGAATTCTCAGAAGAAAGATAAGTCATTTTGCTTCTTTGTTTTCCTGTGATATATTTTTAAAAAAAATTTACACCAGGATTTTTAACACATGTAATAGCACTCATGCCATTATGCTTCAACACCATACCTGCCAGCAGAGTGCTTGCTTCCTTCACTAGTTCATTTATCCGGATCTGTAGCCCATTCCTTTTCCTAATGGGATTGTTATTATCCAGTGTCTTTAGTAAAGGTCTTCAAGTTAATGTTAATCTCCTGCACAATAATCTTCTACAAACAGAATAACCTTCACAGACACAGAGCAGGTTATATTAGCACCTAGGGTCAAGTTGATGCATAAAAATAATTATTATCATCTGGTAATGAGAATTGTCCTTGCTCAGAATCTAGCTTCAGAATTAACACCATAATATAGAATTGTGGGGCCCAGGAGATAGCATGGAGGTAAGGCATTTGCCTTTCATGCAAAAGGTCATCAGTTCGAATCCCGTGCCTGCCAGGAGCAATTTCTGAGCATGGAGCCAGGAGTAACCCCTGAGCACTGCCGGGTGTGACCCCCCCCAAAAAAAATGAAAAAAAAAAATATATAGAATTGTTCTGTTTTTGCTGGCATCTTGCCTTCCTGGACCTCAGAGTCCACAGGTGCCTAAAAGTCCTCAGAATTGTTTTTTGCTTTCTGTTTTGTTTTGTTGTTGTTGTTGTTGTTTTAATTTGAGGGGTGTTTGTTTGTTTGTTTGAAAGTGGGTTTTAGGCAGTATCAGGCGTAGTAGAGAAATCTCATCCTTAGATAAAGAAGACTGAAAATGTTGACTGCTAGTCAAGTTGATCCTTCAGCTGCAGAAACCTTTAAAAATATAAAAATATAAAACTTCAACAGTAAGAGCATATGGAACACTAATGTGTTGGGAGTAATAAAACATGCAGCTTCAAGCACCCATGCACCAGTAGAGATGTGTTTTATAAAATACAACTCTTGGGGCAAAACCGATAGCACACCGGGAGGGTGTTTGCCTTGCATGTAGCTGACCTGAGTTTGATTCCCAGCATCCCATTTGGTCCCCTGAGTCTGCCAAGAGTGATTTCTGAGTGCATAGCCAGGGGTAATCTCTAAGTGCCACTGAGTGTAGCCCCAAAACAAAGGAAACATACAAACATTCAATTCTTAAGGGCTACATGTATAGCAAAAGAACATTTAAAGATATTAAGTAGATTCACACTCTGTCAGAGTAGGGGGAAGAATATTCCCCCCCCAAAGGAATGAGGAAATTAACTGGCAATTATCTTCCGTGCCAATAAAGTTATGCCTTCAAAGTTCAAGAGGGAATTCATTTTCGACTTATACATATTTTTTTTTAAATTTTTGTTATTAAATCACAGTGATTTCCAAAGTTAGACATATTTGGATTTTAGACAAACAACATTCCAGCATTAATCTTGCCACCAGGGACAACTTCCCTCCTTCAAGTTCCTTCTCCTGCCCCACCCTCATCTTGGCATACACCTTTTTAAGTTAGATTGCTAAAGTTTGGCACTCAGCATATTTGAATTGGTGACTTTGTGGTTTGGAAACTAGTATGTTGTATGGAAGTTTTCAGTAAATTGAAGTTGTGCTGCCATATGACCCAATAATCCCATTTTTCAGTATCTATACACAGCACAGAAAAGCATTCATTCTACTTACATATCTTTAAAATTTATCTTTAATTTAAATTTATCTTTAGTTTAATACAAATTCAAATCTTGTTAATTTTTCAAACCTTTTCTAATAGTAAGGAGTTCATTTTTTCCTCTTCTTTCTCTCCTTTATTAAGAATGTACTTGTGAATGTAACATAAAAGAACAAAGTCTTCAGCTTCTTCAGAAGTCAACCAAAGAAGTGTCTTTGATTTGGAAACTGCTCGATCTAGAGGTCATTATGTTCCAATGCAGGTGCCAGGTGCAGAGGGCACTGAGAATTAGGGGCAACTGGAAATGGGGCAAATCTAATCCCCCCTCATCTCAATGAGAGAAATTTCACTCAGAATGCTTCTTAAGTTAGATGTTTAAGAATTTCTTAAACACAGACAACTTCACTTAAGAAAGAATGCCTGCCTCGAATACAGGCAAGGGGTAAGGAAGGAGGGTGATGGAGGACATTGGTGATGGGATTGCTGCAGTGGTGAAGGGGGTGTTCTTTTTTTTAATAACTAAAACCCAATTACAAATACGTGTTTAAGTCTATAGACATGGGAAATTTATGTTTCAACAACAACAAAGCCTGTTGAAATACACAGTGCCCAAATTCATTTTTGCAACCTAACACCCTTCATCAAAAAATGAAAGGGAAAAAAAGGGCCTATAGAGGTAGGTTTTAATATCTCTCAGTCTGCTTGAGCCTTTCTCTTTAGAGGTTTTTGAGAGTTTTTCTTTCCTATTCTTGCCTTTATTATTGTTTTTTAAAAATAGAAATTCTGAGGAAAACATTAAATGCTGTGAAAACAATGAGCTAGGAACTAGGAAATTTGGCAACTAATCCAATTTGCTTAACCAAGATAGTTCACCTCCGTGAGCCTTAACTTCTTTCTTTGCATGAATAAAATGAAACGATTATTAGTTCAGAGAACAAAACAGATCCATTCAGAGCAAGAGAAATAGGGCTGTGAGTCTAAATCTAAAGTTGTAAAAATACAGGAAAAAAGCATTGGTTGTTAGTGATATTGAAACCTGCCCCAAAGGAGTTAAGAGATTGAACTCAAAATTAAAACTAGCAAACACCTCTGGGCATGAGCTATCTGGCTACCATACGTGAATTAGCTAGAATGTCCATTTTTCCTTACCTTGTCCTTTCCCGAAAAACCAGTTCAAGATAGGCACCATGAAGAACTCCCTTAATCAGGAATCTCACTTCAGGGCTACAGGTCATAAACACCTCTTGTGTTCAGTAAACACAGAAAACACACATACTTCTGAGTTATAGACACCACAAAATCGGTCAACCACCTGGTACCTGCCAACCAGCATGTCCTGTCTAACAATACATATACTTTCTTCTTTTCTGTAGAAATTTCTTGTCACAGAGCAGCCAAGACTGCTCTTAGAGAGCTAACACTGTCACCTACTGAACTGTCTGCATCTGCATTAATAAAGTTCTATCTTTTTCCATCATTCTGCCTCTCAATTGACTGATCCCAATGCCCATGGAACTGGACCTTATATTGACAATGATAGTTTAAAACAAGGGGAAAAGAATACTTGGGGCTCTTGAAAATGTCTATTGGTTTACTCAGAGGTTTAACAATTCTATTGTGATGAATAAGATAGTTATGAAATAATTAGTTATTAACCATTTGATATTTTCATCAAGTTGAAGTTGATGAAACATTGATATGCCCAAGGATTTATAGAGCTCACTTAAAGAACTGGGAGGGCTTGAAAGTGTACACAGTGATTAAAAAAAAGTATATAGTGATCAGAGAGGGATTTGGGGAAGGTTGCTAAAAGGTTTTGTGATTAGAGAGTTGGCATGTTCCTACAGGGATGGCCAAGACTAAACCACAATGTCTACAATGTGGGCTGTTGTGAAAGAGCCTGGCTTGACTGCCACAGGAACAGAAATTCCAATCTGGGCTCAGATTGCCTGTTCCAAGATTAAAAATTGCTTCAGATCATGAATTTTTTGTGTTGCTTAACCAGATATTTAGCAATATTAACCGAGTTCCTCTTATTTTAGCCACCACAAATATTTAAGGTCCATGCCTTTCACATAGCATTCCATCTCCAAATGAAGTAACCCCATCTCCCTGAAGCTATTTTTGAGTTCTTCCTGCACCTCATGATAAAGAATAAGGTTAGTGATGGGGAGAGGGGTTGATACAGAATAATCTCTTTATCTTTCTTATGACATTTAAAGAAATATTGTAGAAGAATAACAAATACCCCAAAGCCACAGAAATTGAGAATTGGTCTTCAAAAGGAAGTTTGTTACAATGTGATGTAGAATCTGCCAATAGTGAAGTACTAGGACAATAGTGACTGAAGTAAGCACTCTGGTG
Organism: Crocidura indochinensis; assembly: GCA_004027635.1. Lineage (NCBI taxonomy): Eukaryota > Metazoa > Chordata > Mammalia > Eulipotyphla > Soricidae > Crocidura > Crocidura indochinensis. Next base: position 28,153 of record PVKC010005468.1, on the reverse strand, counting down.
AAGGGTGTGGTGCTAAATATTCTATGCATGAAACCCTACCCTTAACAATAGCATACACCATGGTGATAAAAGCAAAAATTAAAAATAATTCATTATTTTTAAATAAGAAGAACAAAAGAAGATGAGACTCAAAGTAAAGTGAAAGTCCTAAGAGTATAGTGAACACTGCTATCAGAACTCTCTTTGTGTCCTCTAGACTCTAGCATTTCAGAGTAACATTTTCAAAAAATAAATTCATCAGTGGGAGAAGAATGTTTTTTCCCTTTGTTAATAAAAATATTAAGTGAACCTCAAAAGCAGCAGAGATCTTAGCATAAACAACCATGCCTAAATCATAGAAAGGACATGGTTGACAACCAAAGAACACCTGATGATATCATTGAGATAATATCTGTTCTTTAAGTGGAAAATAGAATTAAAAGTGTTACTATATAGATCATACTGTTATCACCAGTACAGAGAAGTGAAACTTCAACAAAGAAAAAGACTCATCTAAGACTTTATTTGCGAGCTACAAGACTAGATCTAGGGTATGAAATTAAATAGAAAAAAACTATGTTGTTGCAAGAGGGGACAGTTTTTTTGTGTTCCCTAGGAAGCAACCTGGGTTTAGTCAGGCACTCTAGCTTTAGTCAGTCCCAGTGAGAAGAGCCTTCTTGCTCAGAAAGTGACAGCATTTATTTTGGTTTGTTGTTGTTGTTGTTGTTTTGCTTTGTTTTAAGATTATGCCTACCATTTTTTTGGGGGGGGTCACACCCGGCAGTGCTCAGGGGTTACTCCTGGCTCCATGCTCAGAAATCGCTCCTGGCAAGCACGGGGGACCATATGGGGCACCAGGATTTGAACCGATGACCTTTTGCATGAAAGGCAAACGCCTTATCTCCATGCTATCTCCCAGGCCCTATGTCTACCATTTTTTATTAAATAATTTTTATTTTGACCACAGTGGGTTACAGATCTTTCACAGTAATATTTTAAGTACATGGTGATATTGAGTCAGGGGCATTCCTACCACCAATGTGTCCTCCCTCAACCCCTGTTCCCAGCATGCATCCCATATCCCCCTCCATTGCCCCCCAGGCTGGTAGCATATGTGGTCCCTTCTCTGTCTATCTTGTTGTAGATTGGGTATTGATTCTGTTGTTATTGACTTCGGATTTGATGTTTAAGTCTGATCATAATTTATTTCTACTTAATGTTCAAACGACTGTTTGGTCTTGGTACCATCCATTATTTCTCCGTCAATTTGTGAGGGAGAACAAGATGGTTCAAGTTATGTGGTTCTCTTAGAAGGAAAGAAAAAAAGGAGGGGGGAGGCAAAAATCAAACAGGAGGAGTCCTTCTAGAGGCAATTTAAGGAGAAAGGGAAAAAGGAAGAAAAACTTAACAACAATACAAAAAGCAAACAAACAAAACCAAAAAGCACCACAATAATCAAGACAACAACCAAACAATAACCACAGTCCCAGATATAAACAAAACAAAGCACAAAAAAAAAACAACAGCAACAATAACAAAAAATTAATTTGTGCTTCTTTTTTTTTTTGCATAGGTATAGTAAATATTGGGGAGATTAGATAAGGAATTCCCTTGGCCTAAGAGATACAGGGTTTCTCTGCCCTTGAAGTTTACTGTCATGGGAATAACTACAGGCTCTGTACATGCTCTTATTCTCTCCTCTAGGTCTTTTGTGATGTCTGGAAACTTTCCACTCAATTGTTGTCGACCATTTATTTTTAACATAAACAATAAATTTTCATAACAATTATAAAAATATCCGAGTTTCCCAACTAAAAATACCTTTATTTATTTTCATTTTTTGGTCACACCCAGCAGTGCTCAGGGGTTACTCCTGGCTCCATGATCAGAAATTGCTCCTGGCAGGCACGGGGGACCATATGGGGCACCGGGATTCGAACCGATGACCTTTTGCATGAAAGGCAAATGCCTTACCTCCATGCTATCTCCCGGGCCCCTATTTTCACTTTTTATTTAAATGCCATGGTTATAAAAATGCTCATACTTGAGCTTCAGTCATAAAATGTATATCACCCTTCACCAGTTCGATCTCTCACCACCAATGTCCCCTATTTCCCTCCCTCACCCCAACTATTGCCTGTCTCCTTAACTATCAATGTCATGGAAGTTGTCATTGTGATTAGTGCTTTAGTTGCATTCACTATCTTTGTGGCAAGTTTCACATCATGGGCTGGTCCTCCTGGTGTTCATTTCTATTGTCTTTGGATATTATTGCCATATTGTCTTTTATTTTTCTTATGTACCACAGATAAGTGAGATTCTATGTCTATCCCTCTTCCTCTGACTCATTTCACTCAATATAATAGTCTCAGGACAAAGGACAAAGATAGTGACAGCATTTATAAAAGAAAAACAATGTTGCCATGCTTGAGTAGATAGAGTTGACTTTTATACATTGATCTCATACCCTGAAATGTTGCTGAATTTGGACATTTTTTATCAAGGCACCATGTTTTATCGTATTCTTAATGATAATTTTGTGAGTTCAGTGTTCAAATACCACACACACGTTTAGTGTCCTCTTCACTCCATGAGATCCCGAGTGTCCCTCAGAACTGGTCCCCTCACCTCTAGGTAAGCTCAATTCTGGGCGTTCATTTTTTAATGTGAGTTCTTTATATTTTCTCTGTTGCGTGTACACACGTGTGTGTATGTGATCACATTTTATGCAAATAAGTTTTATTTTTCTTTCCAATCTTAGACCATTCATTTCTGTTTCGTGATTAATTGCCCAGTTAACATTTATAGCACAATGATTTTTAAAGTAGCAAGAAGAAACATTCTAGTCTTATTTTTGGTTTTAAGAAAAAACATTTCAGTATTTCATCATTAAGTACACTTTATACTATAAACATTTTATGGTTGATCTTTGTCAAATTGAGCGAGTTTCCTTCTATTTCTAATTAGTTGAGCTCTTTAAATATATGAACTAAGGCATATTTCATATGTGTTTTCTGCACCTACTGTAAGTACTTTTTAGTTCAATAATACCACATATTTACATTGTTTAACATTTATATGTGGAATTAGCTTTGACATTCCAGTCTAAACTCCATTTAGTTCCAGTATATACTCCTTCTTAAATGGTAAATTCTGTTTACATGATAATTTCTGTCTCATTGTGGATTATTTTTAAAACTTTTCACATATATGTTTCTAAAGAATATAAGTTTATAGTATATCTTTGTTAGGTTTTGACATTAGAGTAATATTGATCTCTTAAAATGGGTTTCAGGACATTCTATAGGAAATACTGAAGTAAGAAACAACAGACAGAGAAGCAAAAAAGACAAAATAAGTCATAAAAATAAAACACACACAGAAAATGATCCCATAACCTGATAACTAATTTCTGATGTGGAAAAACTGAAATTTAATATTAAATGTTTTTTATAGTGTTGGTATTGGGAGCATGCCTGACAGTGTTCAGAACTTACTTTGGCTCAGCACAGCTCATGAATAACCATGCCAGGGATCCAATTACACTGATAGCATTCTGGAGACCTTTCAGGCAAGATTCTAACAAATATCTCAATCTTTTTATTAGAGAAGCCTAGGGACTTATGACAAACCTCTACACCACCAGGAGAGAGGGAACGAGGAAGAGAGAGATGGATTTAGGACTAGGGTAAGGTCATATAGAAGTCCAGGTAAAAGGAACAGGTATAATACGTAAAGCAAAGGATACAGCCAAAAGTAGCCAAAGGTTTGTTCAAGTCAGGGAGAAAAGCCATTGCTAGGGGTATAGTGGTAAGAATATTGCATTGGTGAAGGGGGGGGGGGGGAATGTCCTGTTTTATAACTGAAACCCAACTACAAACATGTTTGTAATCATGGTGCTTAAATAAAGATAATAATTTTAAAAAAGAAGCAATTCAACCCAATTGCTCCCTCAACTGTCTCTTATAACTCTCCACCTCCAGTCTTGGGGGCCAATTTTATAGGCTCAGCCAACCAATAACTATTAGAGTCTTTACTAAAGGGTTTGGTCCCCCCACCTTTTTTTTTGGTTTTTGGGTCACACCCGGCAGTGCTCAGGGGTTACTCCTGGCTCCATGCTCAGAAATTGCTCCTGGCAGGCACGGGGGACCATATGGGGCACCAGAATTTGAACCGATGACCTTTTGCACGAAAGGCAAACGCCTTACCTCCATGCTATTTCCCGGGCCCCAAGGGTTGGTCCCCTTTGATGACTGGCTGGTGCTGGACTGTAAGACTAGACTGGGTCAGTGTGTGCAAAGCAAAGACACTAATTGCTGTGCTATTTCTTCAGCTAATATTAAATCATTTCCATATAATCATACTTAAGTTTAAGTATGATTATAAACTTATTAAGTACGATTATAAACTTAACCAGCAAAAAATATAGTCACATTAATAGTCCCACTTCAACACTTTTCATCATTTTTTAATGTCATAAGTGATTGCTAATTGTTCTTCATTGTCTTGTCCCTTTGCTTTCTCAGAAACAGAACTTTTTATCTGAACATATTGCTATACAGTGAATGCTTGCATGTGATTAAGGTTCTGTCCAATATGGGAGAAGCAAGTTGTTATGGGACCTACAGATGCTATCTTCAAAATTCCTGTTCCTCTTAGAATGTGGAAGTTATGTATGGTGTTGGGCAATCACCAGAAGCCAGAAAATGGAAATTAGACTGGTCTCCAACCTTACTGATTTTCATGAATACTTTCATTTAGACCATTACATAAAAGAGAAATACATTTTCATCTTATTTGATCAACTTGTAGTTGGTGTCTATGAAAGTAACTAAATTAGCATCCTATTTGTCTAAAATTTCAAATTTTAAGACTGTGGAGTTATTAAATAATAATAATAATTTTATCTAACAAGTTGAAGCTTTCTGCTGAAGTCATGATTTTTGTTTCTCAAAACAAATGATCCAGAGAAGTAGACAAATAATAAGACTTTACAGAACACAACCTTAGTATGGTTTAGAGATGGGGGTGAGGTATAACATTTTTTATATTTTCTCTGTCTTGAATACACTGGAGTATATTTGCAACATACTACTACCAAATTTGTTTACATCAGAACCAATCCTAATGTCCATGTAATAAAATTCTGTTTGATTCTCGGCCCTTACTATATTTGACTGAACAGGTCAGAATCTGACACAATTGTGTTTTCTCAACTTTCACACAATTCACCTGGTTTTAAGATAGTATAATGTCTTTTGCTGAGTTCCTTCCTTTCTGTGCTGCTGGGCTTTTCAGACTCATTGTTACCAAAAGGAAGAATATGAATGTATCTCAGTACTGGGAAAAATGCTTTTCCCATCTACATTCAACTCCTTGGTGTGCTTACCCAGTCACTTGGATTTAAATAATTTATAGATACTGCAACTCCCACTTTTTCTTTCCAACAGACTAAAGTGCACAAGGACTCAAGAAGGACAGAAAGTCTCGTCAGTTTCCCTGGTGCATATTCAGTGAACTGGCCAGGCCTTATGTTAGTGTTGGAAATTAGTGTTTGTCAAATGAATAATTAAATAACTAGAAGCTGCCTTGTTTTATAAATAATCTCTTAAAAGCTCTGAATACTTATATTTGATGTCTTTGTAAAGGACAAGAAAATCCAAAGCCTTGCTCAGTACACCAAACATATGCAGAATAATTTTATCTATGAATTTCTCATGGCACAATCCTTTGCCAACTCTTCTTGTCTTGTAGTACAGAATGAGTGACAAGATGCTCTGTGGGTTTAAATAATTTATGACACTAGTTAACATGAACTGATAGACCCACATCAATTAAATGCTTCAAGAAAATTATTTCTTATTGGTATTCATCTCTTCATGTCTGTGAATTCTAATCCTCAATGTAAACTCTTGTCAGATCACCAACAATGCCCAAATATCAGCCTGTTCAAGGGTGTTTATAAGATCTTCTTTTCTTTTGAGTAGATTTAACAACCAACTACACTCAATAGGGCTCAAAAGAACTGATAAAATAGTGTTTATGTTTAATTGAAAAAAATATCAATTAAATGCAGGCAAAATCAGGCAAAAATAAAGCAGGACCTGCAATTAGCTTTTTCCTTAAAAACAATGGAAGAGTGGATCATCACTTCTTGGGTGTTTATTGAATAGTCTCTGAGTAAGCACTTGAGGCTGACTATCCCCAGAGAAGTTATGTGTCAGTGTATTTAAATGCTACTTGAAAATGTATTTATAAACAGAGAAACAGAATTATTCAGGAGAAAGAATAGATCCCATTTAGGAATTGAGTTCCCAGAAATGGCATCTTCAGAGTTTATTGTTGGGTTACTGATCCTACCCTAATTAATAATTGTGCCCCACCCTAGGGTGTGACCTGGTGATACTACATTGGATTATTCCTTACTTGGTATTCTGTTCCCACCATAGGGTGGTACCTGATTCTTGTGTATAAAAGCAAGGGTCTGAGGAAGGTTGAGGGTGATTCTGGGACGGATTCCTCAACCTTATCCACTGAATAAAGCTGATATCTCCTAAAGTCTGACTGCCTGTGAGTTTTCTACCCACCGCTATCCTAAACCCTCAGACCCGCCAGCTGCTGCGTGGCCTGGGCTGGCAGAGTAAGGCCTCTCCATTCACCTCCATCCAGCCCCATCAAGGGATGAATTGCAACATTTATCTTTGACAGATGATGGCTAAGGTATCTGTTTTGCTCCCCAAACTCCCTCCCACAAATGAGAAAGGTAAAGAACTATGAAGAGGTAGCTTGGAAGAATTAACTGGCTCACTCTGAAACCAGCATCTGGTCCCTTCTTCTAACATAATGGTGTTTGGGTTCAGGGAGTCAGTCTTGCCCTACACAGTACAGAGGGGAAAGTTAATCCCATTCTCAACACTATATATATAATTTGTTTCATCTAAACTAGGGTGTAGTGAACCTTTCCTGTCAGTGACTGCACAGTGAGTAGCTTGGACTTGAGGGGACAATCTTTTAAGAATAATGTTTATTATAACTCTTGAAAGTGTAAATGTTCAGATCTCCATCAGTGTAAAAAATACCAATAAAATAAAAAACATCGGTGGTGATAGTACAGTGGGTGAGGAATTTGCCTTGCTTGCAGGCAGTCCAGGTTTGATTCTCTGTAATATAAATGATTCCCTGAGCACTGCTAGGAGAGATCTGTAAGTCCAGCCAGGTATGGATCCAAAGACCCTCTCTCTCTACAGCAAATTAAAAAGCAAAGGAAAAGAAAAGGTTTTTAAAAAAACTTTTTACACCTAAAGTCTTCAACGAAAAAGGTTCAAAAAGGTTTCATTTTCCTTTTTTTCCTACAATATCTTTAAGTATCATGATTACAAATATGTTTGCAGTTGGGTTTCAGTTTTAAAAGAGAGCACCCCCTTCATCAGTGCAACCTTCCCACCACCAATGCCCACCATCTCCTTCATTCTCTACCACCTGTCTGTATTATAGACAGGCAACCTATTTTTCTCATTCACTGCCATTGTCATGATAGCTGTTAGTTTCTCTAACAACTCACCACTCTTTGTGGTAAGCTTCATATTGTGGGCAGATCCTTCTAGTCCTCATTTCTATTGTCTCTGGGTATTATTAACATACTGTCTTTACTTTTTCTTAAATAAGGTTCAAATTTGAATTTGGCACATAGCTTGAAAACTCTAATCTGTCAAAAATAAATTCCTTTTATCAGCTTTCTAAGAGGGTAGGGGATCCAATTCCATCAATAGGATATTTAAAAAAATTATTGATGACTCTTAAAGAGTGACTTTCTAATTTCACTTCCTCTGCAGAAACTATGGAAACCATTTTGCCATAAAAAGCAAATCAGGAAAGAGGCAGAATCAGTACCAAATCTAGTAAAGCAAGAGCTGCACATTGTCAGCTGTTCAGTCATCTCTGAACTCAATCATTCCTGAACTCAACCATCCCTGAATTCAACCATCCTGAACTCAACCATCCTAAACTCAACCATCCCTGACTCAGACATCCCTGAACTCAACCATCCCTGAACTAAGTCACCCTTGAATTCAACCATTTCTGAGCTCAACCATCTCTGAACTCAACCATCTCTGAACACTTTGCTCTAAGGAATAGTCACTTTTATCACTCTAGAAGCCAATATAAATTGGTATTTGCAGCGATCAGTAGCCACAAATTGAAATCAATACAACCAAATTCCATTTGATTCATAAAGTGATGAATTCAGGCAATGAGAGAAGCAGAAGCAAGCATGAACTGGCAGAAGATAGGTCCTCAAATCTTTATATATTGTCCTTCCCTTTACTTGCTCCAACCATTTCTCGGGTGTCAATTATCAAGCCGATGTGAATGGTTATGAATTATCCTGTTTGGGGGAGTTTGGGCCATATTCAAAGGTGGTCAGGGTTAATCCTGACTCTGTGGTCAAGGGTTATTCCTGACTGTGCTCGGGGACCAATATAAGATGCCAGGAATTGACCTGGGTTTGGCAGCATACAAGGCAAATGTTTTCTCTGCCCTTATCTTGATTTTCTTTTAATCAAAGGACTTTAGATGCAAATGAAGTTTTGAGGATAATCCACTGCAGTGATGCATACAAGGAAAACAAAGAGGAGCACCTATTTCCTAATTAAACAGCTTTTGATGACAGAGGCATGATTAGAAATAAGGATACACATTCATCTTTATCTGCTGAAGCAGGTGATATAGTCTATGATCCATAATGCAGGGAAATCTTATAAAAACCTAGAAATCAAGATTTTTTTCTTTCACCTATTCAAAGATTAATTATACCAAGGTATAAGATTGCCACAGCTGTAAGAAAAATAAATAGAAGATTAATTAAAGTAAAAGAACAGTCATAAGGAATTGGTTTATTACATTTTGGAGGCTGACAAATCTCAAAATCAGTTATCAAGTTATACATAGTCCCCAAACTGGTAAGTTTAATGTCTTGATGTTTTAATTTGTCTAAAATAAAGTCTAAATATCAGAAAAACTAAGGCACCACTTAATAAAAAAAGACAATTTTGGGGTGCATAACTAATGTACCAAATTATAGGGCTGAAAGATTCTTTCTTCCAGAACAGGTAGCTTTTGAATCTTCTTCAGACCCCCCATTCTTGGGTTAGAACCCATTCGGACAGTAGGGAGAATTATCTGCTTTATCTTAAATTTTCAACTCTCTTAGAATTACCCAATAAAATTGCCTAGAATCATGTTTGACCAATTCTGGGTACCCCTAATTCGTAACTTCTAACAGAGTTATATCAATACAATGATATTAAAGTAACCGTCACTACATGCCCTCAGTGGGTTTTCAGGATCGTTAAGAAGAGAGTATGTACAGCTCCCCATAATCCTGATTCTGCATCTTTGGAAATAGCTCCATCTAAGAGACCACAGAGGATTGTGGGCCATGGGAAGAAGAAGTACCAAACTCCTTTTCCAAGTCTATTTTTTTTTTTTTGATGTTGGAGAAATACAGATAAATTAGAAATTGTATTTAAAGCTTTGTTTTCAGTGGAAATATAAATCCTGACACAAGAATAAAAATTAAAAAAAAAGTCATGTGTGGCTTAGAGAAACTACTCTTAAGGAGCAGAGAGGACATTGGAAATGTAGAGCATTATGAAAATAATACTGTACCTTTATGATTTTCCCAGAAAGCTATGGTGCCTACATTTTAATGACAAACAATAATTTTTATGTCCCTCAAGTCTTCTCTTCAGAAGTTCAAAAAGAAAGATCCAATGAGCAAGGAGAGAAAGGAGATGAGGAAACCATAATAGGGAAAGAGGTTCTCCCATAGAAAGGGGAATTTTAACAAGCAACAGAGCCCTTGACTAAGTTGTAGCTCTCACTAAAGATTAAAAAGTACTGAGGGTGGCATAACACCTGACACCTTGTAACATTAAAAAATAATAACAGATGAAATAAAAGAGGACTTCTCTAAATGGCACCTAGAATCATTAAGTTTACGAAAAATAAGAATCCAAGTCAGCACTTTCTGACGGGAAGTGAAAGGCTGCTAGGTGCTCACTACGAACAGAAATCAAGAAAGACTCCAAGAAAATGAAGTCTCTTTATCTTTGGGGACAAAGAAACTCTCCTGTGAAACGTTTGGAGAACAAGGGGAAATTGTGTTTAGGTTTGAACCATTTCATAATCGCATTGCCTGAACTGTATGTTGAGAAGATTTTCTGGGCATCAGATGGCCAAGAGAAAGGAAGGAAGGAGGTCTTGTGATTATTTGAAGATCCGGCTCTGTGATTTGTACCAGTTCTGATGGAGGGAGTGCCCCCAAAAAGACCACAGTACAGCTCACCTGAGAAGCAATATCCTGTTTTTAAACTATTGTAGTGAGCTTGGTTAATTCCCACACTGAGATCAAATCTGGTTACACCCTTCTAAGTGAATATTCTAAGTTATTCTAAGTGAATAATCTTTTATATAGCAAGTATTGTACCTTGAACCTTCCCAAAGGAGTGCCTGGACCCCCAACTTACCCTTCATCTCTCCACCTTCAGCAAATGAAATAAAGGAAATGAATCTCCAGTGATCTGCTTAAGAGTGGACTAGATTGGAAGCCAAGTATTTGGAACTGGGTTTTGAATGTAAAACAAAAGGGGAAAAGTGAAAATGTACCCCAAGTCTTTCTGTCAAGGTCATTGCCAAAAATACGGGATAGAAAATTTTCACAGAATTAGTGTCTCCAAGGGTGTTACCTCCAGAGCAATTAGTGCTACCCTAACCAAAAGACATAAATCCCAAGACAAAGGGAAGAAAACTGTAAAGGTTGGGTGTCTTGGCTGGAGGCTTCTCAAGCCAGAATATATAAAGAGCAATTGAATGAAAAAGAGTGTTTTGTGATCTGACTGCTTTCATTATTCAGCCATTAATAAGACCAAAGTACTACCCATACTAAAACCTTATATTAATAGAGTGTAATTATCCTTTCTGCCCTTCATTATTCTTTTTCTTTTTTAATAGTGTAACATGCCCAGTTTATGTCCTTGCCTTGAGGAAAATACATTTGGTTGAGAAAAATAAAAGTCTGTGTATTTATAAGGTTGTCCTCTGGCTTGAAAAATATTGAGGAAGAGGAAGAAGAGAGAGATATGAAAACTTATACTGCATTTTTTTTTACTTGTTATTTTGGCTACATTTTTAAAGATTCCCTGGACGCTTGTAAAGTGCCAGGCATTTTATTCTAAAGTAACCAGCAAATATGTACATTTAAGCACTGTAGTGCTAAAAATACCCTACATTTTAAAACAGTCCCCCCAATATTCTTATTCTTTTATTTTCAGGATGAAAAAAAAAAAAAGAAAGCAGTGGCTCTCTTTGGCTTTACTAATACATGTGCTCCTGACATGCAAAGGAAAGATCTTTTCTGAAAGCCATTATTTTCCTAATGTCCAGTGAAAACGTTTACCCTGAAAACCTACCCCAGAGAGGCTGTTAAAATCCCTCAGCAAGAAGTGTGATGTACTAGAGTCTAGACTAAGTTCCACATGGTGCTGCCTTGTTCCTTCTGAAAGGAAGTTCTGAGGTGTTTAATTGTGGGCCAGTAGGGTTCACATTGATGGGCCAGAGGGTTAGGATCCTCTAATAGAAAGACAGGCTAATGCTTATTGACTAGAGTCGAATTTAAGGTCAAGCAGTATTTCCAGGGACTGGTGAAGGCTGTTTCTAAAGGAAAGGAAAAAGGAATGATATCAGTCTTCTTGAATCCCTGAGGTAGGGTTAGTGATTCACACAGTATCCCCAGGTCGCCTGCTCCAGAAAAGGAAGTACCAGTATCATATTACATTACTCCTCTTCACAGACCACCCACGGCTTATGGAATTTTCTGGTACTTACTAAAAAGGAATCTGAGAAGAGGCCTCAGAATGGGGTCAGAGGTCAATCATCCTCAACTCTAGTCAGAAAAGGGATATTTTCCTGACACAAAGAGACCAGAACCTGATGTGAGAGTCCATGGCCTACGTGGCTCAGAACAAAAACAGAAGGCCTCCGAAGCTTACCTGGTAGAGATGCTTCCAGTGCCCATTCTAATTGTTACTGAGAACTGTTCACTGAGTCTGACTTCCTCACTCTGTCAGAAACTATTCCATAGCCCAATATTTTCTTTTTCTTTGGATTTCCCTGGAATCCAAGTCCTTGGTTCCCAGCATACATCTTGAAACTTGTCCCATTTATAAAAATAAAATAAGTAGGAACTGGAATAACACAATTGATGGTATCATATCCTAAGTCAAGAACATTAAAAAATTACCTTGTTTTCAGAGTCTCTGATAGGCTCTAATATCAAATGAGATCCTTATCTCAGTTCTCAGTTCTCCAACTTTAGCCTTTACAATGAAAGGATTGGTGGCTGGAGTGGACCATACAGCAGGTAAGGTTGCCTTGTACGCAGCCAACCCAAGTTCAGTCTCTGGCATCCCATATGATCTTCCACCAGGAAAGATTCCTGGAGCATAAAGCTGGGAGTAAGCTCCTAAGCACCACCAGGTATACTCCCCACCATCACCTAAAATTAAAAGAAAAGAAAAAGAAAATTAGAAAGAAAAATTTTAAGAAAGATTCTGGAGAAATACAAGAATGTTTTCCCATTCTTTCTTTCCACAGTTGGACAAGGCAAGAAGGTATATCACAACTTGTATCTCATATTGCAATTTTAATTCTTCTCTCACCCTGGCTACACATTAGAATCATTTAGAAAAGTTTTACAAAACCGCAGATGTCTCAGTTACAACTTTTTTGTTCCGATGATGTTAGCAGGACCCCAAGAAGAATAATCTTTTCGAAGATTTCCCCAAATCATGGTGCTACACAACTCAGACTGGACACTGCTGCTTTCTTTCAAAATAAGACTCCAGGGCAGTTTATGTTCCTCTCAGAGAGCATAGAGGGGACAGGCTGAAGACTGATTTTTTTTTTGGTTTTTTATTGTTGTTGTTGTTTTGACTCGTGAACTACTCTTGCCTGTCACATACATTTCACAATTGACTTAAACTGATGCTCTGACTCATTTCAAAAACAAAAAGTCTAAATTCCATTTTAGGTAGATATAAACAGTTACAATAATACACGTTCTGCCTTTCAGCTCCTTCTCTTGACTCAGTTCTTATGACAGTTTTGAGTAAAAGCAAACATATTTTCCCATTGATTATTATTTTTTGCCACTCCTGGCAATGCTCAGACCTTACTCCAGGTTCTAGGCTCAGGGATCACTCCCTGCAGGACTCATCAGGCCCTATAGGATGCAAGGATCCAATCTGGGTCTGCTATGTTCAAGGCAATTGCCTTACCCACTAGTGCTTTCTCTCCAGGACCAACTTCACCCACTTAAACATGAGGAAATCAAGGCTTAAAGACAGGGAGTGAATTCCCCAGAGTCAGGCTGAAGGGAAGTGAACGAAGCCTCATCTCCTATTCCTTTCAATTATTTTTGGTCTCCCCCAATTGTGAGCACACCCACACATGCCTTCATCCTACGACTTTCTTGCCTTCTACTTCAATACTCAACCATCAGGTGAATGCAAATCACCTGGAAACCTGAGTCACTGTGATTTTCTGATTTTAACCTCTGTGAGTGATGTCAAATGCTGCAGTTTCATTGACTATATTTTTGAGGAGCAAAGTCCTCACCTCCTCCCAAAAGATCACAAACCACCTCACTTCCAGTGAAAGTGCAGGAAAGAATTCAGCTGAGCTTCAATGGTCTTCTGGAAGCTCGTGAGACAAAACATGCTTATTGAGACAAATCATCAGATTCTTGGCAGTTCTGTCTCTGGCCAGAATGCAGATTATTCTTCTGGCAGCCAAATGATCACTGTGCTCATATCTGGAAGCAGATCAACAGATGGAGTTGCAGCAACCACTGGCTAGAATTCTCCTCTTCCTCTCTGTCCTGCTTCTAGTTCTCAGGCTAGTAGGATGGGCCACATGAGGCTGCTGGACCATCTGGCCCTGCAGCTGCCTCAGGCTTCTGGGTCCAAGAACACAACGGTGATTCACTGTGTAATTTAAGTCCTTGAATGACATCTCCAGTTCCTGAAAATAAACTCAGAAATGGTTATATTGACAAAGGAATTTTTTTTTCTTGTCTTGAAGGCTGTTAAAATGGTACTTTGTTGGTATGGATAAACATGTTCTGTTTAAGTTTGTGCTTATTTTTTTAACAAACTAACTACACTTTATAATTTAATTTTCTATGATTTGATTTTTCCTCAATAAGATAGACCATAAGACACACATAGTTTTTAAAAGCTCTCTTCCCCTGTACTAAGGCTTCAGTTCCAGGCAGCGTTTGCTCCATAAGATGAACCTTTTGGTGGTGGTGGGAAACATGTGTCTTATGATCGAAAAATATGGTAAGTGTCTTTTCTCTAAACAAATGTAACAGAAAGTGCAGAGGGCAAGGACTCCAAAGATTTGAATTCAAGGTCTAATGTTGCCACAAACTATACAACTTGAAGTAAAGGTCAGAACCTTTTTACATCCTTTACAAAACTAAATGATGAAACCATCCATCTTTCTTAGCACTCATATTCTTTGCATTTGCAGCTATGTATGTATAAATAGAAGGAGAAAGGTTTTAGGGAGATTTTGTTTCTTCTCCTCTTATTTATATATTTATCTCTCTACTTTCCAATCACTCCATGTATTATTTTCTTTTACTTATCTCTACCCCCTTCTCCTGTCTTCTATCACTTGCCTATTCTTATGTTCCTCAAGGGAAAATAATGTGCTAGTAAACAGGAAGGACTGTCATTTCCTTTAGTTTATTTTGAGTTGTTTATCATTTCATTTGTTTGATTTTTGTTTGTTTATTTGTTTTGGTCTTCTGTTTAAAATCCTCAGAGTAAGGGAAGTTTTCCAAGAACTTTAAAACCTTACTAGAACCTTACTAGAAAGAATGCCTACAAGTTGTAGAGTGCAATACCATGATAGAAGAATAGAAGGTTTTTAGACATTAATCCTTGATTCAATTTGATGGGAACAAAATGTCACTGAATGGAAGAAAATCTCTGTGGGGTTCTCACAGGTCAGTGAAACTAGAGATAATCTCATTTAACATATTCCTTTCCCAACTAGAGTATGGAATTGGCTGAGAGTCACTCTCCTAGAAAGAGGAAAAGAAACCACAGAAGGGAGCAGGTGCAGGAAAAAGGAAAGCTTCTACCCAGAGTGTGGCATTGCACAAGATCCAGAAGTCTGACACAATCTTGTGGAGACTAAGGGAAACCCCCCAACTCTGAGGTTCGGAACTGAGGTTAAGATTTCTTTCCACTAGCCTAGCAGAATGAAGTTTGCAGTTAGAAATTAAAATCTAAAATTTTGTTACTAAAATGAAGAAAATGAACTCAAAATAAGATTATTATCTGTTTTACAACCATAAGGTAGATATTGCATTGTCTGAGAAACTCCAGTTTGGACCTATGCTTCAAAATGATGGAAAAACCAATGATAATTAGAAAACTAATTTTTGGAGCTGGATGTCCTTGAAGACATGAATCCATGCTTAGTGCACAATAAATCTGATGAATATTTCTTTCTTGTTAGCTACTTAACTGAGTTACTGGTAAAATTAACAAAGAACTTTCTTTACATCATTGTACTAGTTTGATTATGGACAGGAAGAAAGTTAACTTAAGAAAAATGTGAGTCAACTCCTTTGAAAGGTTCTGTTTCCTCAGATTATTCCAGAAATCTAAGCCCCAAGGATATTATCACTTTCACCCAAGAGCTGGTTCAGGAAGGCAGACTTGTGTTCTATGTAGTTTTCACAAGAGTTATAAAAGCATTAACAGTTTTGAAGCTCTAGGACCACTGTGAAATCTGAGATGCTGTTTAGAAGTGAGAAGTTTACCCTTGTCATACCCAGGTGTAAATTAAAATTGAAAATAGCTTTTCAACAGCTCTAAGCCATCATTTTTTAACATTATAGCCTATGTTGCTAAAAATCTTCCTAAGTATCTCCCTTTGGATGAATTGAAATGAGAGGTGTTAGAGAAAAAAATAGATGAATAAATAATAAGAACCTCCAAAAATAGAATCTCCTAATGGGAAATTTAAGACAAATTACCCAAAAAGCATCAGGTTTCCTCTGAGGACTGTCCTATGTATAATTGCTTCTATGTCTGCAGAGGGCTCTATCTCTCTGTCTCTGTCTCTATGTCTGTCTTTGTCTCTTTCTCTCTCTAGTAAGACATACTCATACAACCTCTACACCTTTTCTTGTCTGAATTTGATATATGATTATACATTTCACATCTTTTTTTCTTTTTCTTTCTTTCTTTCTT
>PVKC010005468.1:0-11740 GCA_004027635.1 Crocidura indochinensis | reverse complement strand
ACTTCCTCACCACTCACAAGTTCTTCAACATACTTTACCCCAGACAGTTCTTTACAGTTTTATTAGGTCCCTTGAATTAAAACTCTGAAATACTCCCAGTCCTCTGAATTCCAACATACTTGTACAGCTCTAGCTCTCTGTCTTTGAAGTAGCAACTGGTTTTACAAGTGAAGGTAACAAATAGTTTTACCTCATAATGATTTTTTTATATAAATTGTGTAATCCCATTGTGACTTGAAAATGAATGGGGAGGCAGAGCAATAGTTAGTAGGGCAGTTAGGCAGTTGCTTTGCATGCAGTTGACCTGGGTTCTATTCCACATATGGTCCCTGAGTCCTGCCAGGAGTAGTACCTGAGCTTAGAGCTAGCTATAGGTAGACCTGGTGCACTGCCACAAATGCCTCTCAATAACTAAATAAATAAGAATAATTTAAGTACCTAGACAAATAAAAATATTCATAATCCCTGCAGGTTCTTGTTTTTTTCTTAAGTACACATAGATGATGCAAAGAAATTACTTATCATTGTTCCAGCTATGATATTTCCAATAGCTCCATCATCACATCAATTCTAGAAACAGTAGATTAATCTCATTTCTTTGCCAGAATCTCCTGTTTGTGTGCTGAGTCCACCATCATTTCCTTGAAGCCCCTTTGATAGAGTGGCCTTTGTGTTTTGAATTGTTTTGTTTGGGGGCCATGCTCAGTGGTGCTCATATATTGTTCCTGGCTCTGTACTGAGGAATAACTTCTGGCAAGCTTAGGGGATCACTTGGGAAGCCAGCATACAAACCTGGGCCAGTCTCTGTCTCCACCAAGCAAATTTACCTGCTTTATTATCACTTTCATCCATACCACTGTTTTTTTTTTCTTCACTGAACAGTCAAAATTAAACCTACAGGCATTCTAACTGAATGTCAATTCAATTCCATTGGCCTGTATGGGAAAGTCCTCTTTGGCAACCTACCTGCATCAAGTAAAAATGCTGATTCTGCATTGAGACTCCATCATCTCAGACTCTTCAATAAATTAATAATCATCATGGAGAGAGTTGAAGTTGAGTTTCAGGTGTCACTTTTCTGACTAAAGGTTTCTCAAGGTGTTTCAAACCATGTCTAAATCTCAACAAAACTTTTAAGTACACATACTCTTCATTCATTTTCTTATTTTTCTCTGAAAGTAGGACTTGAAGCCAAACATACTGCCATGTGATATGCTAGGAATTTATTTTCATTACAAGGAGATGGAAAGAAACAGATATGGGGAGGGCTGAAGAAAAACAGATGAAAAGTAATAGAGGACAGAGGTCAAGGCAAGTAAAGTACATTGTTGGTGGTGTTAAGGAATATCTATACTATAGAGTTGATAACAATAAAATCACCAAAACTTAACAACTAGTCTTAAATAATAGGAGGTATGGGAGGGAAACTGGGGACATTGGTGGAAGGAAGTAGTCACTGCTGGTGGGATCAGGACTGGAACATTGCATGTCTGAAACTCAACCATGACTAACTTTGTAAATCATAGTGCTTTAATTTTAAAATATGTTACTAGAATAAACAGGATATCTAGACTTTGGAGAGATATGACAAATCCAAGATACTACAAAATCAATCTTTTCTTCTAAAAATAAAATGATTTCAAGGACCTTGAAAGGCATCCCCATAGATTTCCAACCCATAATTTTCCTGGGGCTCTTAACCAACAGATAGACCAATTCATTTGTAAAGCTTATTTAATGGTATTTTTTAGTGTTATCTAACTTTCAGTTTTCTCAAATCTTGAAATCGAGGAAGTTTAACCTATAGCTCTAGAGCAAGAATAAAATCAGCACTTTAGACTCACAAATATAGACTTAATTTTGTTTTTTAGGTGCCCATAAATTTTCATATAATATTAGCTTTATTACTCCTGTCAGCAACTTCCACTAACTTTCATCTCTGTTCTCTTTCTCTTCACAAAATCTTATCCTTTGTGTCCTCTCTTTTCTTTCAGTTCCAAACCTGTCATAACATGATGACTGTGTTGAAGCAAAAGTTCAGATTATATGTAAGTTTTGTTTGTTTGTTTTTGTTTTTTGGCTACACCCGTTGATGCTCAGGGGTTATTCCTGGATATGCACTCAGAAATTACTCCTGGCTTGGGGAACTATATGGAATGCCAGAGGATCAATCTGCAGTCCGTCCTACGTTACTGTGTGCAAGGCAAATGCCCTACCACTTGTGCCACTGCTTCAGCTCCTATATGTAAGTTTCTTAAAAGAGACATATCACTAAGCATATGATTGTATATTTTTCTTAATTATTCTGAAAGATTTTCTCACCACTACACTAAGTAGAACAAAAAAACAGCAGCAATATAAAGAGTGGCTTTACTTCAGGAAGCATATTATTTTAGTTCTTAATGTATAATGCCTCTTACTCTGCTATGTTACAAAAAAGCAGTTAATGATCTCTATACGAGAACATGGTAACAATAGTAGATACTAAATACATTCCCATTTCCCAGCTCTTTGCCACACAAAAGTATATACCTTAATAACTAGTTCTTTGAATGAGAAAAATGCATCAAATCATATGATAAGATCATCAAAAGCACACACAAAAATTAGTGGCTTTTCTTTAAATCATGAATCTGAAATATTTTTGCTGATTCCAAATAGATGAGAAAAATTCAGGTAATATGCCCTTGAAAAACTCATATCTGTTCATTAAGTGGTAAAGTGACACTCTATTGATTCTATGCACCTGTTGTTTAATTTAACTCTGTTTTTAGGCATATAAATTGTCTTAGCTTAACAATGTGTAAGTATATCTTTGAATAGCACAGTGGTAGGACATTTGCTTTGCAAGCAGCTGACACAGAACAGACAGTGGTTCGAATCCTGGCATCCCACATGGTCCCCTAAGCCAGCCTGCCAGGAGCAACTTCTGAGTGCAGAACCAGGAGTAACCCTGAGCACATCTGGACATCTGGTGTGACCCAAAAACATATATATATATTTGAAACATCTTTGGTGATGTCTAGAGAGAATCAAAAGTCCCACAACCAAAAACATTAAGCATTTCTCTTCTTCCTCATGTTAAGAATACATAAATGCTAAACAGTATTTTTATAATATCCTTATAGATAATGCAGTTATTAAAGCAACTGAAGATTATCCCAAGATTTTAAGTGATTTTAGTGAATAAGCTTCAATTTCCTATGGTTTAAACATTGTTAGGCCTTCTCAAGAAAAATCTTACAGAAGACCAAGAAATTCTGCACACCCTGTAATATTAAAACTGGTAACTCACTCAAAAAGTACTCATTTTCTTTCATTTTTAGTATATCTTATCATTGAAGGTACCACTTTATATTTCAGAGGTCCTAAGAACTCATGTGACAGTATGAAAAGGCAATGGGGGAGAACTTTCAGAAGGAATATTTCAGTAGAGATGTAGATAAGATTATTGAGTCTACCTAATGTTGAGTCAACATCAGGAAATCCAACATCTGTCCTTGGGACAAGGAACATAAGCTTGGTTTCTTGAGTGCTTTCAAATTCAATTAATGAGTGATTCCACAATAATGAGACTGTTGTATAAGATATTGTGGCCATCAGATTTGCTAAAAAAATAGCATGAAGGAAAATCTGAGTAATGAGTGAAGCCGCCTGTCAATCATAAAGGAATTCAGTAGATGAAACAGAAAGCAGTCTCTTGAGAAATGGGTTGGCCACAGGGTGCAACAACTCATCAAATGTCGTGCTGGCAAAAAGCTCTTGCTTTACCGAGAAGGATTCATTTGCTGAGTTTTCACAGATGTAGAAATATGTACTCAGCAGGTTGAAAGCCAATTGGCAGTTTCAGTCATGTCACTTACAAGAAGAATTTGATAACCAATTCAGAAATGAATGGTGCTCTTTCCTCTCTTGATGAACACACCAAACACACTCTGACTGTTCCAAGGGTGCAATCACGAAACTCATTTGTTGCAGGGATAAATAATGATACATGTCCAAAAGCAAGACTCTGGAGGGTAGAGGTGAAAGAAAATAGGAGCATCTATTTTTAAATCATAAGTCATTATTTTCTCTCAACCATAGAATTAATATTCTAGCAATAGGACTGGGGAAGATAGTCTATGTTTAATACATTTTGTTTGCCTTAAAACATGGGAGAATATTTCTAGAATTTATGTCCCATATTCAATGTATCATGAAGGAGGGCTTGAGATGTCTCTTCATGTAAAATAAACGGCTACTTCTTAATCCAACATTTAGGATCTCAACAAACTAAGGATGGATTGAAGAAATTGATCTTGTGAATTTTTTGGCCATTTTATGTCTAAATTTGGGCTTTGCTTAAGTTCCCATCTTAAAAATGACTGAGTTGAATCAAATCACAATTATCACACAATTTGAGTGATTGACAAGAAATTCCTGGGGACAGCCTTACACTCCTACAGGTCACATGTTATGAATATTCCCCATATTTCCTCAGTTCAAGCAATATTATGCAGCACTTACTCATTTTCTATTGTCTTTTCACTATGCTTTTACACAGAATCTAGCATTTATCACCTGAGAGTTCTATAATTTTTCCTCCCCAAGTGTTCATTTCTATACTTGTTTTTAATTGACATCCACCTTTTTTATAGATGAAATCCATAATTTTTAAGGTTGCTCTGAATTCTAAAGATATTTCTGGAAATCTGATCAAGCCCTTATGCTCTAGATAGAGAGATACAGTTAGAACACATACATAGTTGATGGATAAGTTAGGATCTTGTTCCCAAAAAGAATTCATAGCAGATGGCTCAAGGAAAAATCTGTGAATAAAGGGGGTAATATTTTGAAAGAGTAACAGACACAGACAGTGCTGAGACTCCCCAAATCAGATATTTTTACTTTCCCTAAGACAAAAGGGACAAAAAATATAATAATTCAGTGACATCAGGAAACAAAGAGAAGGAGGCATCCAACATAGCAGCCATTAGGAAAGAACATGACTACTATCCTACGTGGCAAATCAAAGTATGATTGATTAGAGCTAAATCACCCACTGTCTTCTCATGCTCTCCAGAGGACAAGAAAGCTGATGATGGGGATCATTCAGGCCAGTTACCAGCACAGTGAGCATGGGAGATAATTGAGCAGAGAGTTGGAACTAACCAATAGATACCTAGAATTACTGTAGATCTCCTAGCATGAATTTAGATCTTTATTTTACACAGCACTGACTGATCTTATCATTAAGGCCCTAATTACCTAGCACAGTGGTGGGCAACCTTATTTTTTCAACTGAGTCAAATCTTGCCAAAACCATGATTGAAATTTATCTTGAGAGCCACATTTTTAAAACCAAAAATGCATAGGTTGGTACACTGTTTTTAGTTTCAATAAGTTTTTATTGAGAATATTCTGCATGCAAATATCCACATAGGTCAGGAGGATACAAATAACACAACTAATAAAACAAAAGCTTTAGAATGATATTATTTATCGATAACATTAAGTTCCATAAAATTTGCCTTACAATGTAGAGAAAATTACATCCTGACAATGACTAACAAAGTCACAAATGCTAATGTGAACATTGCCTTACATTTCCTTGGATAGTTTGAGTAAGTCAGGTTTGTATGTTGTTGTTTTTAATTTTAGGTATGATTCCAGGTTCTCATCGATGAGATGATTTCTAAATTTACTCTTGATAAGATTCATGCTTGAAAATGATTGTTTGCATAAATATGTAGACCCAAACAAGGAAAGAACAGCAAACGCTAGCTTTTTTAGTTGATTATATGAGTCAGGAATACTATTCCAGGTGTTAAAAAGCAACATATCTTCCTTCTCAAGGTCTTTCAAAGCAGACCACTTATGCTGTGAACTAAGTTTACATTTGTGTTTCTCCAATATTTCTAAATTAGCACAAAGACGTTCAAATTTTGAGCTCCACAGTTCTTTGTTTTTTAAATCCAGCAATTGCATTTCAAAGTTGCCAAAGTCAATATTAAAGGGAGAAAACTTTAATTCTGTTACAGTGGCAACCAGAGGTTTTCTTTTTAACAAAGGCCAACATTACTTTGCTGTTTCTGAAATCCTGCAACCTCTTGAGAAAAGCTTCCCTCACATTTAAAAGTGCTGTTTTAAAATAGGTAATGTCAACACCAGAATTATTTTCTTGGGGATGTTTCAACAGACTTGGAAAGTGAATCAAAGTTTTTCTGTCAAAATCTTGAGCAAAAACAGATAATTCGTTTTCAAATGAAATAACTTCTTCTAACATCAAAAAATTGTGTTTCCTTTCCCCTGTAGTTTATGATTAAGCTGATTTAGATGTGAAGTAACATCCACCATGAAATACAGTTTTTTAATCCACTGATCGTTTGTTAATTCTGGATAGTGAACACCCTTCTCAAGGAAGAATGCTTTTATTTCTGATACTGTTTTAAAACATTTAAAACATTTCCTCTTGATATCCAATGTACCTTGTTTTGCCCCCCTCCATACCACATGACCCATCTGGAGCTGTGTGGAGCCATCCACTGGGACTGCACACAGGGTGGGCACTGACAGAGGCTAGGAGCAGAGTCCTGACTCCTGAAGCAGCCACCCGGCACACAGAAGAACTGCATTAAAAAGTGTAAAGAGGGGCCCGGGAGATAGCATGGAGGTAAGGCATTTGCCTTTCATGCAAAAGGTCATCGGTTCGAATCCCGGTGCCCCATATGGTCCCCCATGCCTGCCAAGAGCAATTTCTGAGCATGAAGCCAGGAGTAACCCCTGAGCACTGCCGGGTGTGACCCAAAAACAAATAAATAAATAAATAAATAAATAAATAAATAAATAAATAAATAAATAAAAAGTGTAAAGAGCCGCATGTGGCTCATGAGCCGTGGCTTGCAGACCACTGACCTAGCAGTATTTGCTGAAGAAAATTTGAAGAAAAAAAAAGAAAGAAAGGGAAAACATAAAACAGGGAAACTGTAGCTGTGCTCTGTGCTGGACACTTTGCAAGTATGATAAGAATTCATATGGATTTAATAAAAGTACTTTGTAGTAAGATTTGTAGTAAGGTGCTTAGAAATTATGGTGCTTCCAACATGCGCCAGTTTTAAATGATATCCTGACAATGAGGAAATGGGAACAACTTGATCTAAGAGCAAGCTGTCCTTCCTCACTAGCTAATCATAAGACAAAATCAGAAGACTTGCCACCCTTTGATCTGTGCAAAAGCCAAGATCGCTATCTACAGATGACTAGTTGTTACAACCATGACTGGATAGTATGCATCCTGGGACCAACAACAACAACAACAATAAAAATCTCTAGCCTAGGTTTTGGTCTATGATCTGTTCAACAAACAAGATCTCCAATTCCAGAGGTCTAACTGAGACAATTGCAACTCAATGGGTCTTACAAAAACATAATAAAAGACTCTATCTCAGGCTCCATCCTAGGAGCAGCATCAACTACAGAAGATGGATTAAAATGATACTGAAGAAACAGAAAGACTTCATCATAAGCTCCATTCCTTGAGCTGTACAGACACCAGGATCTCTAGATACAGAGGTCTGATTTTACCATCCATGATGAAGCAGAAGTCTTCCATACACCACAAAAGCACAGAGGGGAGAGTAAATGATCATGCAAGGAGTCTATAGTCAATCCCATGACTGAATACTTCAAGGGTGGAGAAATGCTGTATCTCCTAGGTCAAAGAATTCCCTCTATAATGCCCCCCAATAGTTACTGTGCCTATCAGGGGAAAAAATAAAAAAAATTTTAAAAAGCACAAAATAATCCTTTTCTTCACTTATATATTTAATTATTGATTGATTTTTTTACTTCTTTATTTTGGTGTAGATATTGAAGTTGATTTCTCCAATTTTATTTTATTTTATTTTATTTTTCTCCTTCTTTTTGCACTCCAGTATGGTTTGATTTCAGGACCGAGACTATTGTGTGGTGCTTATCTTTATTGCTGCAGTATTCACTGGATATTTTATTTGATATTTCTTTATGTATTATTGCAGTGTTTCAATTAACTTTTTCTGTCCTCTCTCAAACTGAGGTTGAAATTCTCTAGAAGTACTCTCCCTATTTTCAGCTGATTTGATTGTTCTACCCCATTCTATTGCTTTTCTTTCCTTCAAACAAAACCACATAACTCGAACTATCTAGCTCTGCCTCTCAAATAGAGGGGGAAACAAGGGAGGGTACCAGAACAAAACAGATATATGATCACTAGTGGTAAGCTAGACATGGAGGGGACCACTTACTCTAGCAGCCCAGGGGGTGATGGTGGAGGATATGGGTTGCAGGAAGGGAATGGAGGTGGAGGGAGGACAAATTTGGTGATAGGAATTCCCCTGATTCAATGTTAATATGTACCTAAAGTACTACTGTGAAAGATATGTAAGCCAATAGGGTCAAAATAAAAATTAAAAAAGAAGAAGAATGTTCAGTAAAAAAAAAAAAAGAAAGAAAGAAATTATGGTGCTCACTTCATACCATGTCTATGACTTCCACTAACCCATTTATTTTGCAACTCATTCTACAAGCACCTTCATTGATACTCTGTCAGAGCATAGAGAATTGACCAGTATAAACCACAATGGTCAGGTGTTAACCACTACTCCATATTGTAGAGATAATAAAAGCTTTCTGAAGAAATCATCATTCCTCAAAGATAGTATATTCATGCATTAAAATTGTATTATAAATGTTAAAACCAACGTGTACCAAATTCCAAGAGCCAATGGACAAATACAACAAGTGTGACTGAAGGAGAGAGTGAGAGGAATATTTCATGGTTTGTGACAAGACTGAATGAAATGGATGCTTCACCTAGAATACTACACCCAACCCTACTCATGTTCAGGTTTGAAGGAAGGATACATAGCTTCACAGATAAGCAACAGCTCAGAAACTTTACACATGCAAAACTAACCTTAAGGGAAAAACTGAAAGATCTACTTTAAGACAAGACAGATGAACAGGCACACCAAATTTATACACAAGATGACATTAAGTCCCATGACAATCATCTCCCTCAATGTCCATGGACTAAATGCACCAATTAAGAGACACAGAGTGGCTAAATGGATCAAATAGATGAACCCAACTTTCTGCTGCCTACAAGAAACACAACTGAATAGTCAAAACAAACATAGACTCAAAATCAAAGGCTGGAGGAAAATCATCCAAACAAACACACCCTTAAAAAACTGGGGTGGCCATATTAATATTAGCCAACACAAACTTTAGACTCAGATAAGTTGTAAGGAACAAAGATGAACATTTCATATTAATCAAGGGATATGTGCAACAGAAAGAAATTGCACTACTAAATATATACACACCAAATAAAAGACCAGCAAATTATCTAATACAATTATTGAGAATTTTGAGAGAGATACCAAGAATAACACAATAATTGTGGGAGATTCAACACGGCCCTGTCAACACTTAATAGGCCAACCAGACTGAAATTCAACCAAAACATACTAGCCCTGAAAAGTGAAATGAAAGAAAAAGGCCTAGTAGATATATACAGGACACTCCATCCCCAGAAACCTGAATACACATTCTTCTCCAGTGTACATGGCTCATTCTCCAAGATAAACCACATGCCAGCACATAAAACAAACCTCCATAAAATCAAGAGGATAGAAATTTTGCAGGCTACCTTCTTCGCTGACTACAAGGCTCTGAAATTAGATGTGAACTACAAAGAAACACAGAAGAACAATGTTAACAACTGGAAATTAAACAGCCTGCTACTGAACAACCAATGGGTCTGAGATGAAATCAAAGAGGAAATCAAAACTTTCCTGGAAACAAATGACAATGAAAACACAAACTATCAGAATTAATGGGACACAGCAAAAGTAGTACTGAGAGGAAAATTTATAGCCTTCAAGCACACATCAGGATTAAAGATCTTGATATCAGATCTCAAACCATAGGTATAGAACAACATGTAGGTAAAATACTCCATGACATTGAAACTAAAGGCATCTTTCAGGAGGAAACTGTACTCTCCAAACAAGTGGAAGCAGATAGGAATATATTAATCTGAAAAGCTTCTTCACTTCAAAGGAAATAGTGCCCAGGATACAAGAGCCACCCACTGAGTGGAAGAAACTATTCATCCAATACCAATCAGAGAAGGGGCTAATATTCAATATATACAAGGCACTGACAGAACTTTACAAGAAAAAAAAATCTAATCCCATCAAAATATGGGGAGAAGAAATGAACACTTTCTCAAAAAAGAAATACAAATGGCCAAAAGACACATGAAAAGATGCTCCACATCACTAATCATCAGGGAGATGCAAATCAAAACAACAATGAGATACCATCTCACACCACAGAGATTGGCACACATCACAAAGAATGAGAACAAACAGTTCTGGTGGGGATGTGAAAAGTAAGAAACTCTCATTCACTGCTAGTGGGAATGCCATCTAGTCCAACCTTTATGGAAAGCGATATGGAGATTCCTCCAAAACCTGGAAATTGAGCTTCCATATGATCCAGCTATACCACTCCTAGTGATATATCCTAGGAACACAAAAATACAATACAAAAATCCCTTCCTCACATCTATATTCATTGCAGTACTGTTAACAATAGCCAGACTCTGGAAACAACCAAGATGCCCTTCAACAGATCAATGGCTAAAGAAATTATGGTACATATACACAATGGAATATTATGTAGCCGTCAGGAGAGATGAAGTCATGAAATTTTCCTATACATGGATGTACATGGAATCTATTATGCTGAGTGAAATAAGTCAGAGGGAGAGAGCTAGACGCAGAAATGTCTCACTCATCTATGGGTTTTAAGAAAATAAACGACATTCTTGCAATAATTCTCAGAGACAAAAGAGAGGAAGGCTGGAATGTCCAGTTCATGACATGAAGCTCACCACAAGGAGAGATGAGTGCAGTTAGAGAAATAACTACATTGAGAACTATCATAACAATGTGAATGAATGAAGGAAGTAGAAAGCCTTTCTTGAATACATGTGGGGTGGGGTGAGGAGGAGGGAGATTTGGGACAATGGTGATGGGAATGTTGCACTGGTGAAGGGGGTGTTCTTTACATGAATGAAATCCAACTACAATCATGTTTGTAATCAAGGTGTTTAAATAAAAATATTAATTAAAAAAGAAATGTGGAACACACACATATTGCATGGTGAGTCCCTCATAAATAAATTCTAACAACTGCAAAGTTGCTAGGGTAGACTCAAGCCTCATAGTTTAGAGCAAGAGGTACCAGTTCCTTTCCCTTTGAAAATTTTTTGTTTGTTTTTGTTTTGGGGCCACACCTGATGACACTCAGGGGTTACTGCTGGCTATTCTCTCAGAAATCACTCCTGGCTTTGGGGGACCATATGGAATGCTGGGGATTGAACCCAGGTCAGTCCTGGGTCAGCCACATGCTAGGCAAAAGCCCTACTGATGCTCTATTGCTCTGACTCCTGCCTTTGAAATTTTGCTTTCTAGGGATTCATAGAAGTTTCCCTAGAGAGAAGATTTCAAATGACAAATCTAGTCCCCACCCTCACAGACCTCAGAAGGGCTTGGCCAGTCCCATGGAGTTGAGTAAGTAAATAGTAATAAGATCTTTTGCGACCCACCCCTGCTCGTTTCCCAGACTCCAAGGGCTGCAAAAGGTAGGGGAAGTCTCCCCACATTTGCGCCCCACCCCTGCTCGTTTCCCAGGCTCCAGGCGGCTG
>PVKC010005467.1:28011-33154 GCA_004027635.1 Crocidura indochinensis | reverse complement strand
TTTTTTTTTTTTTTTTTTTTTTTTTTTTTTTTTGGTTTTTGGGTCACACCCGGCGGTGCTCAGGTGTTACTCCTGGCTGTCTGCTCAGAAATAGCTCCATGGGAGGCACGGAGGACCATATGGAACACCAGGATTTGAACCAACCACCTTTGGTCCTGGATCAGCTGCTTGCAAAGCAAACACCGCTGTGCTATAAATTAAAAAAATTTTAAAAAGCCTTAGGAGAGTTTTCCAAAGGAATTTACCTGCCCAGAATAGTAGCAAGTTCTAAGTGCCAGAGAAGGTAGAATCTGTTAGTGTTCAAGTTACAATAGGACTGGGAAAAGGGGTTCGATTAGTTTCCCAGGGCTCTGGTAACAAATGACCACAAACGGGGTGTCTGAAAACTATAGGTTTATTCTCACAGTTGTAGAGACGCGAAGTCCATGTTCAGGATGTGTGCAAAGTTGTTCTTTCTAGAGGCACCGAGGAAGAATTTGTGCCATAACTTGCTCCTAGCTCTGGGTCATTGGCAAAGATCCTTGAAGTTTCATGGCTGGGAATTCCAGTCTCTACCTCTCTCACACACAACAGGGTCTTTGCCCCTGCATGTCTATGCTTTTGTCTATTCCCAAATCTCCCAAGTCCATAGATGTTGGGCCAGTGCCATTCTACTGTGATCTCACCATAAATTTACATCTTTGGCAAAGATTATTTTCAAAGATGCCATGTTAGCAGGAACCGCAGATTTGAATTTCAGTGTGTTTCCCTGGGCAATATGGGAACAAGTTTCTTTTTGCCCACTCCAAATAAAGCAGACTTGGAGGTTCTTAACACGAAAAGTTTGCCATTTGTATTTGAAAGTCTTCCTAAATATACTTAGTGCTTTGCCAAAGCAAGTCTATTCTCCAAATTCAATTATAGTTCCCAAAATCCTGTTCAAAACAATTACAGTTGTTTAGTCTCACCGAAACGAGTCTAAACCCAAAGGTAATACTTAAGAGAGTTGAATTCAGTGTGCCTGTTAACAATTTCTTGGGGGGGCATGTTGGGGAGAAAGGTAATGTCCTCTGCTTAAAACTGTTTTTGAAGTTGCTTCTTTCTCTCCATTGTCCCAAATGCTCCATCCAGACTTTTCCCACTTATAGAGAACTAAGAGGTATCCTAATGTGTTGAACCCTCTTTCCTCAAGTTTCTTTACCAAGAGCCCTGCTAAGTTGTGTTTCAATCTCTCCTTTAAGGGAAGGAAAAAGGCAAAACCAGTTTATAGTCATTAAATCTTTCTTCAGATCTCATTATAGAATATAATCATATTAGCATTCATGAGAAGTTGATTGAGACAGGTAGTCGTGGCCGAGTGGTTAAGGCGATGGACTTGAAATCCATTGGGGTTTCCCCGCGCAGGTTCGAATCCTGCCGGCTACGGTTTTGATTATATCATTAACTCAATAATTGTGTGGTACCTGCCCAAAGCCTGACTTTGCATTTCAGTTTCATCAAGTCAGAGTCCATGAAGGATTCCAGGCACCATAATAAAAGAAAAACAAAAAACACTTAACTGGATATGAACTGGATCTTGGCAGGATTTTGGGTATGTTCTTTGTTAGGATAATCTTCTTTGTTTAGTAGTTTTAGTGCTACTTGAAGATGAAGAAACTGGGGCTTGCTTGACTTGCCAACCCTGTATAGTGACATGTCAGGGAGTTCAGGACTTAATCTTAAGTGAGGCTTAAAAGTGAAGTACTTTTCACAAGTACCACCAGACATCACATTTTTCAAATGAATGGTTAGCAGGCCCAAGTTCAGCAGTTTATAGAAACGATTTTACTATCAGCCCCTAGTACAAGAATAGATCACACACATTCTTCCAAGTGCTTTGTGCACGTTCCATGTATGATCCTCAAGCCTTCATATCAAGCAACTACTCTCATCTCACAAATCTATAAATGAACCCTTAAGCAGTCAAATATTGAAAAATCTGATCTAGCTCACCCCACTAAAAAGGGGAAGGACTGACCTGGAACTCTGAATACTTCTTCTAAGATAAAGAAAATCAACCAGGGAAGGGGACTCAGAGGGTGATTCCAGGTGATAAATGCTGCTGGTGCCAGCTGTAAAAATGAGTGTTATAGCCTGATTCTCTGAAGCAGAGTTCTGTCTCTATAATAAAGTCATAATGGCTGGACTGGAGCATTTGTTTGCCCACATTCAGGAAAGGTCCCTCCAGCGCAGAGAGGCCTGATTGTTTCTGAGTAACAGTGAGTGGTACTATAACTTCACATGAATGATTTACTTCTAATAGGCATCGTGTCTTCTCAGCCTGAAAAATCTCAATGCCCAATAAAGGGCAAGGTTTGTTCAAGCACAGAAGTTGGTGAATATTCTGCTAGAATATTTCTAGCTTGAGAGTAAAAGCAATATTATCATTGAATCTCAGCCAAGACCAGCAAGGAAGGCTAAACTGGGGTTATCAAACGGTAGTGAGAGTCATTCTGAGAGTTTCAGTGTTTCTAAAGGAGGCACCAGAGAAGGGGACCTGTAAAAATGTGGTGGTGGTGGTTAGCCTAAGCCACAGGTCAGAAATGACTAAGGAAGGTCTGTAAACTCATGCATTGATGAAGATGGTTGTCAGAGGTTGAGTAGTTTATTGGGCTGCTTTAGTTCTCTACAATTTAGTTGTGTGTGACACCATAGTAGAATCTTCGAAAATTTTGGTTTGGTTGTTCAGCTATTTGGTCCCAAACATGGGTAGAAAGGAGGGCCAAACCACAGATCATGAAGAGGTGGAATTGTGAATTAAAAAACAAACAATGGATCAGGCAAAGAAAAGTTCACTAAGTGCAGAAGAACAGAGATTCCAGGAGTACCAACTGTCCAGTAAGTCCACCCCTCTGGCTGCAGGGCAGAGTGCGAGGTCCAGCCGGGCCCTTCCTGTCTTCCTTCCAGCGCTGCCTGATGCTAAGTGGACCATGGGGTCCCTTCAGAAACACTGTTATGGGAAAATTCAGACACAGTTCTTGATTTTCCCATCAGGAGAAAATGGCGGGTATAGGCAGATAACTTATGAGGAAAAAATGAGAAGTGAAAGAGGAGGAGGAAGAGGGTGTCGGGAGGAAGAAGGTCAGGAGATGGGAGGGATGGAGAGAGGAAACCCCACAAGACTGCCCAATGTGGGAAGGTGGCCCTCCTGACTCAGTTCTCCCTCTGTCCCTATCTGTCTGTCTGTCTGTCTCTGTCTCTGTTTATCTGTCTCTAATTCTCTCTATGTCTCTCTCTGTCTCTGTCTCTCTCTCTGTGTGTCTCTCTCTGTGTCTCTCTGTCTCTCTCTGTCTCTCTCTGTCTTTCTGTCTCTGTCTCTCTCTCAGTCTCTGTCTCTCTGTCTCTCTCTCTCTCTCTGTCTCTCTCTGTCTCTCTCTCTGTCTCTGTCTCTCTCTCTCTCTCTCTCCCTCTCTCTCTCTCTCTCTCTGCCATCTCACTTTTTTCCAACAGCCAGGGCTTAGGGAGACAGTGCACACAGCAGGGAAGAACTGATGCTTTGCTGGCCAGAGACCCAGGGGTTGGGTCTAGCACCACGTTAAAGGTTTCACACACACCCCATCCCTGCAAAACACATAAACAAATACTAAAACCTCTCCAGAGGTCAAGTCCATGTCTCTATAAGGGCATTTAGGACTGTTACACCAGTTCCGTCTTTGTCCCCAGCAGACCATGGACACAAAGGAAGTGTCAACATACGGTAAGTGCCAGAAAGCAGAGTGTAGATTAGGTTCTGTTGTCTACTTGCTGTAGTTATACTCCACAACATTCACAGCATAACAAAAAAAATTTTTTTAATGAGGTAGATAAAGGTAACTGTAGATACATGTGTATGATTCAAGATTTAGCTTACAAAGGGCAAAACTTTTGTTTTTGTAAGTGACTGAACCCATTTCTTTTCCCAGTTAAGAGCCACAGAGTTGAAGACCCTGGGCCTCGCCTATCTTTCACCCACTACTCTAGCAGGTTAATAGCTGGGATAGTTCATCTGATGAGTCAACCAGCTAGGCTAAGGAGATGAGGCATGTGAGCAATCTATGGGGTAAAACTGGATGCACTTGGAGTCATCAGAGAAGGACCCTCTTGAACACTGCCTGAGTTACCCATGTTGGATAGCTTATTTACCACATGGACTCTATTCCACTGGTTTATTAGTGCACCCCACTGCATCGATCTGCTAGAGACAGAAAAGAGGATATTGCCCCTTTCAAAAAGACAATAATAGTTAACTCCAAAGTTCTGGTCTGTATTCACAGTACATGACCAGCAGCTTCAGAAGACATCAATCACTGTTGATGGTTCTTACAGGGCCCTGGAACTCGAATTTTTCTTTCAGCAAATCTGTTAGCACTTTGCCATTTTCACACATTTGAGCTGCATGGAGCTATTATCCGGGGACACCAGTTTGGAAGTTACCCAGAAGGGCAAAAAACATACTTACAGTCCCAAATTGGACTAAGCCTGAATCATCCCAGCAGGGTCCACTGGAATAAGGACTTGAACAACCTCCCTGTGCTTTATTTTGACAGGGGGAGATATAAAGAGGAAGAAAAACCCAGAAATGCTCAGAAGTTACTCTATGCTCCACCTTGTTAGGGGATAAACAGAGCTCAAGGGCTATTTGGTGCTCAGGGAACTCGCACTCCTGACTGGGCCATATTGTCTCAGTTGTCTGGGCATATAAATGGAAGACAGGATTCAGACAAATTTATATTTGTATATCATTTTGGAGGCCACACCAGGAGGTGCTCAGGAGTTACCCCTGGCTCTTATTAATGTGTTGCTTAAGTCCTGAATCTCCTCTGGATCTTTCAAATTGCACTGAATGGCAAATTGCATTGAATGCCCTCCACTAGGACTAGAAGGGTCAGTCGGGGAGATGCATCTTCTTTTCCTGGCTTTCCAGTAGCTAATTTAATTTCTCAAACCTGGAGCCCAGTAGGGCCACACCTAGGGGCTCTCCCCACCTTACTCCCCAGCATGAAACCTGCTCAGCTGGAATCGGTTCAGTTTTGAGCACCACCCATGGAAGAACCCAAAGGCACTCAACTCAGCTCAAGTGACTTGCATCAGAGTGGTGCAACCTGTAATATTTTTTTTATTTATTTATTTTTGCAACCTGTAAAAT
>PVKC010005467.1:10511-25511 GCA_004027635.1 Crocidura indochinensis | reverse complement strand
TATTTTATTGTCTAGAAGTCCCAAGCTATAAGGTACATACTGTGATCATTTTACACTGGAAAACTGAACGTTTTAATCCCTTTAACCACAGCATCCACTCTTCAATCTTGCCCTCTGGTAACCACAAATTCATTCTCCTGCATTTCTGTTTTTTATATTTGGTTTTGATATCATCCTTAACTTACCTACCTGAGCTTTCTGGTCACAGTGCTTTTTTTTTCAAGTCTTCAAAAGAATGATTTATGTCTTTCTTGGAAAAGCTTAATCCAATTATTGAGATATTTTATTTTTAATTTTTAAAAAAATCTTAATTTTATTTAATTAAGGGAGCAAACTGAAGGAAGCTAAGGGAAGAGGAGGAAAGCTATAAGGCAGAGGGATCAGGGGTGGCATCTAAACAAAAAAGGAGGGGGTTAGAGGGATAGTATAGCAGGTAGGGTGCTGGCCTTACACCCAGTTGACCTGCATTCAATCCTGGCAGCCCATATGGTCTTCAAGCTCTGTCAGGAGTTAGTTTTGCACACAGCCAAACAGAAAAAAAAGTAAAAAGAAAAGGAGAAATAAAATCCAGGGTAAAGGAGCAAGGATTGGAGGTGAGATTGCTCTTCCAGTGATCAAATAACCAAGAGAACCATGTTTAAAGGATTGTCTGCTCTGAGATATAGGTCCCAGTCAAGATTTGAGTAAGAGAACCACATTCTCTTTAAACTAAAAAATTATTGGTACCATCTCTCCTATCAGAATTAAACGTGGCAGAATATATTTAGATCAAAGAAGTAAGTTAAGTCCAACCGCATGAAAACCACCATTCTATCCATTTTTATTGCCAATCTGGAAATAACTAAAAGTCCATCCTCTATAGAGAACTGGCTTTCCAAACCAGAACAGAAATCAACAAAAATACGTGAGTTTCCAATGTGCACACTCTGGAGGACTCTCCCAGACACAGAATTAAAGTGATTTTGGATATAATGGCATGTGTATCTTATTTTTCTATTTACAATAGTCAAAGCAAATATATAGTGCTGGAAACCAAAGACCAGAAGCTGGTTTGCAGCGAGAAGAATTCATAAAGAAAGTGCCTTAGGAATTTGGGGGAAGAAAAGGGCCAGCACCAAATCAAACCTGCAGAAAGAGCCTCCAACCTCTAGGGCTCCTAGGAGCTCTGAGCAAAAATATGGGGATGTCTGAGATGGGACTGAGCTGAGCTGTGAATTCAGGCCTCTCCTGCCTGGAGGCTGGTGGAGGAATCTGAAAATTTTTGCAAAAGCAACTTACTAAGCATGAAAACTACTGTATTTATCTAGACAAGCAGCAATTTTCAGTGCTGAGCTATTCCCAACTATGCTAAAAATCAGACACTCTAGAAAGGAGAGACCACCAAAAAACAAACAAACAAACAAACAAACAAAAATCCCCCAAAAGTACAGAGTGGAGAAGCGCCAGGTAGGTCAGGAAGCAGAAAAGAATAAGGGAAGGTAAATATCTGAGTCTTCACTGGCATTTCCACGGGAAAGGCAAGGCAGACCAGCACATGAATTCAGAGAAACTAATCTGAAGATTCCCAGGTACCTAGGAGCCTAACTGTAAGCTGATTTGAGGCAGGGGAAAATAATGGTCAGATTGTAGGAATTAAATAAAGGCTTCTAAGGAGCAAGAACAGATATGAATCTGGCTATTAATGTGCCTGTGATCAAAGGGTGCCAATGAGATTAAGACCTGAGATTAAGACGTGAGTCAGAAGTCACAGACAGGTCCAAGCAAGCTGCTAAATTAAATAATCTTACTTGGCTGGGCTGGGCACCATGCTCAGAGAACCATCTGTTCTAGAATCAAGAGTACAACAGGCTCTGATGTGAACAAAAGAGTTGATACCTGGCAGCCTGCACCCCTTTTGTTTACACTCCAAAGTGTAAAATGACAGAATACTTGCAGATGCCTTCTTGCCACATTGAAAAGCTACAGCCAAAGTTCAAACCATACCTAGAACTCTATAGTTGGCAGTGATCTAGGGAAATGCAGTTTTAGCCTTTAACCTCTGGTGCACAGAAAGACTTGCTTGAAGGACATGGTGACAGACAGTTGCTGCCACTCTTATCTCCTGAACACACGTTGTAGTGACATTTCTGACACAAATGGAGCACCATTCCCAGGATTACAAACTGTACCAGGTCTGACAGATAGTGCAGGGGTTAAGGTGTTTGCTTGACATGTGGACAGCCCAAATTCAATCCCCTGGTTTAATTCCTGGTTTCAACCTGATCAAACCCAGTGACCCACATGGCTCTGATCATTGTTCATGGCTGCTCTGGACAACATTCCAAATAGTGACAGACTCCAGCCTTCTCACTTACTACTTCTAGTCTGTTTTTCTTATTATCCTAGAAACATTATTTTTTATGTTTTTTTTTTTCTTAATTTTGTTTTTTGCTCAGAAATCACTCCTGGCAGAGTACAGGGACCCAAAGGGGGTGTTGGTGAGAGAATCCCAAGTTAACTGAGTGCAAAGCAAGCGCCCTGCCTGCTAGATTATACTCCAACCTTATTTTTTTTCCTTCAGATATGCACATCACTAGCATCTTACAAACTACTTTCACAGTTACTGGTGATGTTGGATGTCTTAAAGATCTCAAGAAGCCAAACCTATCAAGCATTGGTGGTTCAGTGGTAGAATTCTCGCCTGCCACGCGGGAGGCCCGGGTTCGATTCCCGGCCAATGCAACAATTACTTTTGGGCCTGTTTGGGCGCGGTTTCTGGGACAGCCTTCCTGCCATTTCATTTAGTCCGCCAGAAGTAACCCCTGAGTGCTAATGGCAGTGTCCCAAAATCCAATTTAAAAAATAAAAAAGCCCAATTCGTCAATTTCTGGACTTTTCTTTATAGGTTTTTTTTTTTGCCCCCCCCCAATGTGCTTCTTTTTAAAAATTTTTTTTTATTTAAAAAAAAATGCATCACATAGTTGACATAACTGATCATAATACTTTTGTTTCAAGATGACAGAAAACAAAGTTATTAAAAAATAGAAAGAGAAAAAACAAATAATAAAAGACAAAAATTAGAAAGAAAATATCAAGGAAAACTAAAAAATAAATAAAATGGAGAAGAAAAAAGAAAGAAAAGTTCAGTAGCAAGTAAATATGTGAAAATGATTGTATCACCAATAAAGTCATTAATATAATAGCAGAAGGTTTATTTAGTAAGTTCTTTTTTCCCCCAAATTTAATAGATAAAAACATACAATTAATGGGGGAGTGGGCAATTTTTTGCATAGACACACAAAATGTGAGAGAAATAGAGAAAAAACCTTTGGACTAAATACAGGGAGACCTTACCCATAAAATATTCTGGCATAAGACCAACTCCAGGCTCCAGACATACTAGGCTGTCCAACCCCAACGTCTTTTTCTGTGATCCCAGTAAAAAGCCCTTCACAATCACGTTTGTTGCTGTCAGGTTTCTGCAGTTCTGTTTTTTGTACAGATCCCATGTCAAAGTCAGGGTGACATGGAGTGTCTTCTGGTTTCCTCTTTATGCTTCTTAAAAAATATTTTTTGCCTACTCAAGTTGCAGGAAGATGAATTTCCTGTTCTTTTTAATAATATTTATATTATATCATTCACTATGGGGTTATTCATCCATCTTGAGTTCATTTAAGGGAACAATGAGCAGACTTGTCTGCAGTATTTTTCTCAATATGTGCAGTTCACTGAGCAGCACTGAACTGTTCCCCACACTGAACTGTAATGCTCTTGAACAAAACAGAACAAGCTGTTTCTGATGACAATGTAGCTAGTCTGGAACAAGGCCACCACTTTCCCATTCTGTTGACATGCTGTCAATAAATAAAGCTCTTTTACTACCTGTCCCCACATCTCTCAATTCATTTACTTCTTCAGCTGGCCCTAGAACCAGATCTTCGAGATTATAGTCAACCCTTCTTTCTTGGAGAATCACAGATGGTAAATTATCTTTCTACTGCTTTTGGTCATTTTTATTTAGTGACATGATATTTATATTCTTTTACCTTAATAAAGGTAAAAATCCATGTATTTAGAAAGCTAGAGAGAGAGTAGGTAGGGCAGATAGGGCCCTTATTATGCATGCAGCTGACCTAGGTTCAATCTCCCATTAAGCCAATAGTAATTCCTGAATGCAGAGCCAGGAGTAATGAGTAGTCAGTTTGGACTGCACACCCCGAAAGTATCAGAGAAAGTTCCTAGTAGGGCTAAAGCCATACATGGTACATGGGTAAAATGCTTGTCTTGTATGTGAACAGCCTGGATTCAGTAACCAGTAACTAACATCCTATATCCCTGAGTTACACTAGAAATGATCCTTGAGTGCAAAGCCCTGAGTTTGACCAAGTATAGATCCAAATTAAGAGAAAGTTTCTAGTGATGTTCTTAAACTAAAGTTAACTATCAATTTGGGGGGAATGGTGGACTTTTGGGTATCTACCATGCATGCAGCTGGATCTTATTTTAAGAATGCATTTAGTTTGATAAGAAACTACCAAAGTAGCTGTAATATTTTACCACCACTCCCCCAGAAACGCTGGAAATGGTCCATCTCTTAATTAAAGATCAGAGTTAAAAAAAAAAAAAAAGATCAGATTTAGAGATTAAGACCTGTATGTACTGTCGTAGAGAGTGGAAAGGACTCATGTGGCAGAGCAAGTCTCGTAGGTTTTGTGAAGTCCTGTGTGTGGTATTGGCCACTGACTGTGGCCTACTGAGCACTGTTGGGTGTGACTCCTACTTAAAAAATAAGTAAAAGAGAGCATTCTTCATCATGCACAAAATAACCTATTTACTTACAAGTATGAGTGGTAACAGATTTGTTATGCAGATTTACTGTAGTGATCAGGTTTGCAATATACAGAAATATCAAGTTATTCTATATACCTGAAACGCATAATGATCTATGTCATATACACCATCATTTTTAAAAAGTTAAGAAAAAAACCGAGCATGTGCCCCCCAAAATCCGTGAATTCAAGGCCTACCTTCTTCATTTACTATGTAATATGGAACAAATTATTCAATATGTCTCTAAGTGTGTGAAGAGCAACATTTGTGGAGTCACTTTTTAAAAAGGAGCTGATCAGCCCTTTGAAAGAAATTGATTTTACTAGTCTCCTTTGAACAAAGAACTTTGGAAGGACCCTGACTGATTAGCTCAGTTGTTTAGAGCATGGTACTAATAATGCCAAGGTTCAGGGGTATCCCCAGACAAGCCAACTTGGTTTTGGGGGCTGAAAAGAAGAGCCAGGAGTAATCTCTGAGCACCACCGAATGTGGCCCCCAAAACCAATCAATCAATAAAGTTTTCTTTTTTAAAAAAAAGAACTTTGGAAGGGGCCAAAAAGCAACAATTTTAAGAAACCATCAAAGAAACAGTTGTTTGCAAAATTATCCAAATTATGAAAATGGTCTACACAACGGATTACAATAAAGCATCCTGAACTAGCTTAGGTCTATTAGGCATCCTGGTCCATTTTTGCAAATTACCAGGCCATATTAACTAAGAACACCAGAACAAAGAGCAGAATTTGGGAAGGATAATAACGGTACATTGTGCATCAGGAAACATGATGTATTGTGCATCACGAAACATGATGTACCAAATGATGCAAAAAAAACTCATCTAGTTCTAGAAGCACACAAATGAGTGCTACCACCAGTCACAGAAATCTACTAGAAACCTCCCCAAGACTTTTTATTTGTTATTTGTTTTATTTTATAATTTTATTTTTATTTTATTATTATATTATATTAGTTTATTTATTTTATTTATTTTTATTTCATTTCATTTCATTTTATATTTTATTTTATTTCATTTTATTCGTTTCATTTTATTTTATATTTTATTTCATTTCATTTTATATTGTTTTATTTTATATCATTTAATTTATTTTATTTCATTTCATTTTTTATTTTATATTATTTTATTTTTTATTTTATTATTTAATTTAATTTAATTTAATTTAATTTAATTTAAATCATGTCACACTCGGCAGCGCTCAGAGGTTACTCCTGGCTCTACGCTCAAAAAAAAATCTCTCCAGGCGGGTCAATATGTGATGCCGGGATTCGAACCATTGTCCTTTTGCTTGCTAAAACAAGTGCACTATCCCCATGCCATCTCTCCAGACCATGATTTAAACATTTAATAAGGTCAACACTCAGGTCCAACGGGCACCGGCGCAAGCGCACTGGTTCCTGCACCGCGGAGGCTTCTGGGAAATGTAGTTTCGTAGGGGGGGCGCACTGAGCTGCGCGCGCCGCTCCCACCGGAAGTGGCCGCTGAGCAGCCCTAGGTGGGACCAGAGAGCTGGGCTGGGGGGCCGTGGGTGGCGGCTGGGGTTTGCTCAACTGGGGCTGCCCGGTTGCCCGTCGCCTCGGACCCGCGATTGGGACCCGGTGGGGTGGGAGGGGAGCCCAGGTGTCACCATGGCAACCACCTGGCAGCCTCAGGGCCGCGTGACGTCACCCTGCCGCCTCCTCAGACACTGGCCTGCCTCTCTCTAAGGGGGACCTGGGGAGTCCTAGCAGGGGGCGCCCCTTAGGCTCCCCCGGTGTGCAGGACCCGCCCCGGGCCCTGGAGGGCTTTGTTCTTTTGTTCTGGGCCCAGGCCCAGCTCGGCCCGGCCCGCCCAGGCAGCCTGTGCCTCAACAGGTGTGTGTCTCCCCGCCTGTCCCCTCTGGGGTGGCCTCAGGCCCGACCCCTCAGGGGGCACCTGGAGATTTTTGGAAACTGCAACCGAACCTCACAATGCAAAGGGGATCTCCACTGTTGTTTATTCTTCTGCAGAAGCTCCTGATGCCCGTGGGTGCTCTCTCTCAGAGCACTGATGTTTTGCAGAAGATCTTGCATGCATGCATTCTTGCATGCATGCATTCTTGCATGCATGCATGCATGCATGCACTGATCTTTTTTTTCCAGAAGCTCTTGGGTGCCTGTGGGTGCTCTTGGAGCACTGATTTTTTTTTGCAGAAGCTCTTGCATGCAATGTTCCTTTTTTTTTTTCCAGAAGCTCTTGGAAGTCTTGTGGGTGGGTGCTCTCAGAGCACTGATCTTTTACAGAAGATCTTGGATGCCCTGATTTTTTTTTTTTTTAAACCAGGACGCTCTTGAATGCCTGTGGGTGCTCTCAGAGTATTGATCTTTTCCAGAAGCTCTTGGGTTGCCTATGGTGCTCTCTGAGTACTAATCTTTTCCAGAAGCTCTTGCATGCACTGATCTTTTACTCCAGAAGCTCTTGGATGCCTTGTGCGTGTTCTTGGAGCACTGATCTTTTCCAGAAGCTCTTGGATGCTTGTTTGTGGGTGCTCTCGGATAACTGATCTCTTTCTTGGGCGTGATTGCAAAACTCTGGGGTGAGAGGGTGACATCACGTCTGACCCCTCTTCTGTCTTTTTAGGGTGGCCAGCATCAGCCAGTTGCAGGTTCCTTCGCAGACTTTCAAGCCCTCCCAGCCTGAGGATCGAGCTGCAGGGACGCTTGCTGCTTGGGGCAACCCTGTCCGGGTTCCAGAGGCATCCATGAGCTTGTGAAATGGAAGAAGGTTCGTGGGGTACTGCTGGGGTTGCTGGAGGAAGGGTGAAGGGACGGACAAACTGCCGCGGTGGGAAGGAAGATCAAAGCCGTGACAGCTGAGAGAATGAAAGGAGGGAAGCCCTTTGTTTATGATATTAAGGGAAAGAAGATGAATTCTGAGAGAGAGAGACAGAGACAGAGAGACAGAGAGACAGAGAGAGACACACACACACACACACACACACACACAGACAGACAGATTCACACCGAACTTACAGGGAAAATGTTCTGTTTGGGTGTTGGGGGATGAAAAGGAACATTGGGAAATACTCGAACAATAAATGCTGCAGGGAGAAAAATATCTTGGTAATCATCCGTCTGAGATAAGCATCAGTTTTGTAATCAATGGTCGTCTGTACAGACTATTCCCTAGTAAGTTTGGCATAAACTCTCCATTTTGGATGTAGGCAAGTTCCTGGTCTTTCTCTGTTTCATTCCTTATAATTGGCAGGAATGCTTCTTCTAGTAACTTTGGTGCTAATATTCTTAGTCCCTCAAAGCAAGAGGCAGCTCTTACACTGCTGCCCTGCAGCTATGTGACTAAATTATAGCTTTTGTAGGGTGAAGCTACAGGACAGCAGTTAGAATCCCTGAGACCTGCTGGAGTGATCCCTGAATGCAGAGCCAGGATGTAGGATGTAACCCTGAACACTGTAGGTTGTGTCCCCACTCCTCCCCCCAATACATAGCTTCTACACACAAATTACTTCCTAAGCAAAAGAACCTGCGTTTCGTTGGTGGGCTTGATGTGATATGTCTAGTTCTCTGGCAGCATGCTTCTTAAATTACCACCTAGGCTAGGGACTGGAGAGACAGTTCAGGGGTTAGACCCTTGTTTTTTTGTTTTTGTTTTTGTTTTTTAACCTGTCCCACCACAGTTAGATCCCTGGCACTACTAAGAATGATCTTTGAGTAGAGAGCCAGGGCTAAACCCTGAGCTGCTGAGAGTGACCTAAAATCCAATTTAAAACACTACCTGGGGCTGGAGAGATAGCATGGAGGTAGGGCGTTTGCCTTGCTTGCAGAAGGAAAGTGGTTCAAATCCTGGCATCCCATATGATCCCCTGAGATCATTGCCAAGAGCGATTTCTGAGCGTAGAGCCAGGAGTAACCCCTGAGCAGTCCCGGGTGTGACCCCAAAACAACAAACAAAAAAGCACTATCTAAAACTACATATAGTTCTATCATTATAATCTGAAATGCCTAAAATTCTGATGTACTCTTGGTTTGTTCATTGTTTTGTTTTTGCCCACAGCTGTGATCAATCCTGGTGGTGCTCAGGGGACCATATGGGGTAGAATTCATGTTGGCTATGAGCAAGGCAAATGCCCTATCCACTGTACTATTGCTCTAGCCACATGATGTACATTAAATTTTTTAAATTTTTGTTTCCTGGCATTAGATCATATATGCTTAAAATTTTTAAAGCCTATACTATTCTTTATTTAGGGGAACTTTTGGGCCATGTCTGCTGTGCTTGGAAGTTCTCCTGGCTCAGTGCTTCTAGGTCCTGTTGGTGCCAGGGATTGGGCTGGTTGGACACATGCATAAGTGCCTTAACCCTGACTTATCTCTGGCCCTCAAACTGTGTTTGATCCTTTGTACTCAAGGCATGCACTTTCATGTACTTCACTGCTGAGCCACACAACTGGCCTTTTTTTGGGGGGGTATCAGAGGGCACATCTGGGTGGTGTTTGGGAGGGCACATATGGTGTCAGGGATTGAACCATGGCCTCTGCACGCAGAGGTGGCACTTAGCCCTTGGAGCTCTATCCCGGCCCTAGAATTCTTTAGTTGTTGTTGTTTTGGGGTTGACACTCAGCTTTGCTCAGGGTTTACTCCTGCTCTTTACTCAGGAATTATTGCTTGTGAGCTTTGGGGACCAGGTGTGGTGCCAGGCATCAAACAAACCCTGTTTGCCAAGTGCCTTACCCATTGTATTGTCTCTCTGGCTTCTGGATTCTTACCCCAGTTTTATACTAATTCTCTTTCCTTTTTTTTTTTTTTTGGGGGGCCACACCCAGTGACGCTCAGGGGTTACTCCTGGCTATGCGCTCAGAAGTCGCCCCTGGCCTGGGGGACCATATGGGAACCGGGGGATCGAACCGTGGTCCGTCCAAAGCTAGCGCAGTAAGGCAGGCACCTTACCTGCAGCGCCACCGCCCAGCCCTCTCTTTCCTTTTTGATATTCAAAGTATTTGGTTTCTTACACCTGCATGTCTAGCTATAGTGACCTTCAAATACTAAGTATAATTTGACAAGTCAACTATTGGGGCCAGGCAGATGGCTCAAAGGGCTGGAGCGCAGGCAGCTGGCACCTACTGGAAGGGGCTCCAAGCACCACATTGGAAATAATAACCGTTATCTTTTTTTTTTTTTTTGGACCACACCCGTTTGATGCTCAGGGGTTACTCCTGGCTAAGCGCTCAGAAATTGCCCCTGGTTTGGGGGGACCATATGGGACGCCAGGGGATCGAACCGCGATCCTTCCTTGGCTAGTGCTTGCAAGGCAAACACGTTACCTCTAGCCACCTCAGAGGCCCCATAACTGTTATCACTTGAATCAGTTGTTGTTTAAAAGATAAAGTGGGGGGCCGGAGAGATAGCATGGAGGCAGGCGTTTGTTTTGCATGTAGAAAGATGGTGGTTCGAATCCCGGCATCCCATATGGTCCCCCGAGCCTGCCAGGAGCAATTTCTGAGCGTAGAGCCAGGAATAACCCCTGAGCACTGCCGGGTGTGACCCCCACCCCCAAAAAAGATAAAGTTTGAACATATCAATATAAAAGCACAGGAATTGCTTAGAAAATTTTTCTGTGTTTATTGACATGAAACCGACCAGTAATTTGTTCAAATGTAAGCATCCAACGTGAATATTTGGCACATCTACATATTTCAAAATGATTCATAATAACACATCACCTCATATATCCGCTGGATGCATGTGTAAGGGGCAACGGCATTCAAAACACCCCCTCTTAGCAACTCTCAATACACACAACAGAATTATCAATGGTCAGTATATTGATCTAGAACACCTGACTACCCCACCCCCGAAAACCACTGTTCTACTCACTGTTTTTAAGCACTTGACTTTCTTCAATTCCATTTATAAGTGAGATCTTGCTGTCATTGCCTTTCTATCTTACTTCATTTAGCATGATATTCCCAAGTGCATCAATGTTGTTCTAAAGGAAATTTAAATTTCCTTTGGGTGACTGAATAACCTATTATGTATAAACACTCACAAACATTCACTGTTGGGAATGCAAGTTGATAAAGCCACTATGA
Organism: Crocidura indochinensis; assembly: GCA_004027635.1. Taxonomy (NCBI): domain Eukaryota; kingdom Metazoa; phylum Chordata; class Mammalia; order Eulipotyphla; family Soricidae; genus Crocidura; species Crocidura indochinensis. The sequence continues at coordinate 14,622 of PVKC010005467.1, read as the reverse complement.
AAATTAAGACATTTAAATATAGGTCTGGGGATGTGGCTCAGATTCATAGTGCATTACTTCACATGTTTCATATATGCGAGGCTATGCGTTTGATCCTTGGTACCATACACACAAAAGGTTGGAGAGATAGTACAAGGCTAAAGGTGCATGCCTTGCAGAATTACCTCCACTTCAATCCCTGGCACCCCATGGTCCTCCAAGCATATCTGGGTGCAGAGCTGGATGCTGCCAAGTTCTTAGGTGTGGCTCAGGTCGTTCCCAGCACCACAGTAGCATCATATCCACGGGCCCTTGTATTGAACCGCCAGACCAGATGGCTGAAAATTTCTAGATTTCCTTTTCCCCAAACTTAGGTCAGATTATATCTTGTTTGTTTGGGGGATTACACCTGGTTTTTACAATCAGGAATCACTTCTAGAGGTACTCAGGGAACCATCTAGGATGCCAGAGATTGAACCCAGGTCAGCTGTGTTCAAGGCAAGCACCTTACCCACTGTGCTATCTCTGTGATCCCTTTTTGGTTCATTCATACATGTTTATTTCCTTACATATTGTTACTCCTTTTCATGAAGTTTATGTGCGGGTTATAAATCGTTTCCTCCATTCTGTAGACTGCCTTCTTGTTTGATTATTAGTATTTTAATTAGAAGTGGCCCAGCTGATTGCATTTTGCTTTTATTTCTTGTGCTTTCATTGTCACGTTGATAAAAATAAGAAGCAAAACCAGTGCCAGGGAACTTTTCCTCCGTTTTCTTCAGAACTTTTACAAGCTGTAGCTATTTTTCAGTAGTACCCAGGAATACATCCATACACAGAGGTTCTATCTTGGAGCCATACCCTCAGCCCAGGAACTTTACAGCTGCAGGTATTGATCCATTTCATTCACTTTTATCACTGCTAAGACTCATTCTTCTTCATATGATTTGTTTTGTTTTCCTTTGCGTATTCTTAATGCCTTATCTTATTTATTTGAGGGTTTACTTTAGATTTTTGTTTGTGTCTCTTCTACATGTTTTTTTTTGGGGGGGTCTTTCGGGTCACACCCATTTGATGCTCAGGGGTCACTCCTGGCTAAGTGCTCAGAAATTGCCCCTGGCTTGGGGGGACCATATGGGACGAGGGGGGGGTATCGAACTGCAGTCCTTCCTTGGCTAGCACTTGCAAGGCAGACACCTAGTGCCACCTTGCCGACCCCTCTTTTCCATGTTGATTTAAATCATTTACATTTTATCATTCATTAATGTGGTATATAACATTTATTGAATATAGTATGTTGGACTATCCTACAAACTAGAGATAATCCCATGGATATATGATCTTTTTTTTTTTTTTTTTTTTTTGCTTTTGGGAACCCTTGATGCTCAATGGTTACTCCTGACTATGCTCTCAGAAATTGCTCCTGGCTTTGGGGACCATATGGGACACTGGGGGATTGAACTGCCGCTCGTCCGAGGTTAGTGCGTGCAAGGCAAATGCCCTACTGCTTGTACCACTGCTCCAGCCCTTCTCTTTAGAATTTTTATCTCTATATCCAGCAAGGATATTGGCTTATAGTTTTTTGGTAGTTCTTTATTTTGCTTTGGTAAAAGGATAATGCTGATCTTGGGAAATGAGTTGAGTTTTCAGTCCTTTTCAATACTTTGGAAGGGTCTTTGAAGGACTTATGTTTGATTTTGCTTTCAGTGTGAGTTTACCAGTGAACCATTTGTTCCCATGTTTGTCTTTTTTTTTTTTTGTTTTTGTTTTTGGGCCACACCCGGCGGTGCTCAGGGGTTACTCCTGGCTGTCTGCTCAGAAATAGCTCCTGACAGGCACGGGTACCATATGGGACACTGGGATTCTAACCAACCACCTTTGGTCCTGGATCGGCTGCTTGCAATGCAAACGCCACTGTGCCATCTCTCCCGGCCCTGTTCCCATGTTTGTTTTTACTGATAACTTTATTTACTGATTCATTTTTGTTTCTTTGGTTTTTTTTTTTTTTTTTGATTGTTGTTGGATCTGGGGCTATACCCAGCAGTGCTCAGGGATTACTCTTGGCTTTGTGTTCAGGTATCACTCCTGATGGGCTGTGGAGAGTGGGGGACAGTGGAATGCCAGGGATTCAACTAGATGGCTATATACAAGGACAGAGCCCTACTAACTGTACTATCACTCCAGTCCCAGTTATCTGTTTCTTCTTGACTTGATTAAGGTAAATTGTTATTAAGAATTTAATCCTGGGGCCCGGGAGATAGCATGGAGGTAAGGCGTTTGCCTTTCATGCAAAAGGCCATCGGTTCTAATCCCGGTGCCCCATATGGTTCCTCGTGCCTGCCAGGAGCAATTTCTGAGCATGGAGCCAGGAGTAACCTCTGAGCACTGCCGGGTGTGACCCAAAAAACAAAAACCAAAAAAAAAAAAAAAAAAAAAGAATTTAATCCTGGGGCTGGAGAGATAGCATGGAGGTAAGGCGTCTGCCTTTCATGCAGAAGGTCATCGGTTGGAATCCCGGCGTCCCATATGGTCCCCGTGCCTGCCAGGAGCAATTTCTGAGCATGGAGCCAGGAATAACCCTTGAGCACTGCCGGGTGTGACCCAAAAACCACAAAAAAGAAAAAGAATTTAATCCCAATTGTTGTACTACTTTTGTTCATACTAAATCTCTTACAACCCTTTTGTTCCTTATTCTAACTAAAGGTTGTTCATTTTCTGTTTATACTCATTTTTGTTTGTTTTATGACCCCTTAAATCTTCAGAGAGTGTACAGCAGGTAGGCACTTATGATCATAGTTTGATTTACAGACTGTTCCCCAGCACTGCTGTAATGATCCTTGGGCTGTGTGTGTGACTGGGGGCTGGGGAGATGTCATATCAGGTGGTACTTAGGACTACTCTTGGCTTACTTCCATAGGTTCTTAGGGGACCATGTGGTGCTAAAGATCAAACCTGGGTACCCCCCACATGCAGAGCATATACTCCAGCTTGTCAGGTTACCTCCTTGGGCTCTCTTGGTTTCTGTTACTTGAAATCAAAAGCATCTTACCAAGACATTTATCTTGATTCTATGTTCTGAAAGTATTACACGCATGTCAGTTGATGGAACTTTTATTATTAAAAGTTCCAAGAAAACATCCTCATTTTCTGCTATATTTCTGTGTGCAGTCAAAATAAAGTCTAAAGTAATAGATCCCTTTTTCCTTCCTCTACTAGGCTTTCCTGAGATATATTATTCTGAAAAAATTATCTCCCTATGAGCAAACTCAATTTTTATTTATTTTATTTATATTTTTTGGTTTTTGGGGGACACCTGGCAGCGCTCAGGGGGACCATGTGGGATGCTGGGGATCAAACCCAGGTCTGTCCTGGGTCAGCCACATGCAAGGCAAATGCCTTATGGCTGTGCTTTCACTCTGGCCCAGAATCAGAATATTTTTAAAGCTTCTGAATTCTCTCTTGGGCCTCTGCCCCATCCATCACCCTCTAGAAGCAACTACTGAATTCTGACTTCATGCGATCTATCAGTCTGTGCTGACCTGAAGCAATATAAATTGAGTCAGATAAAATGTACTGTTCTAAGTCTGGCTTATTTTTATTTTTTGACATAGTGTTTATGAGGTATATTTGTGCTTGATATTTCAATAGTTTTTCTGTTTTGTTTCTGAGCTAGTCCAGCAGTGTTCAGGCTTTCGGGTGGACTAGTAGTCTCAGGTGCTGTGCTATTCAGGAGTAATTTTCCTACTGTAATATCTTTTTAGCTCCTATCAATAGCTTTTTAGTAGATCTAGAAAAATAATTCTGTTGTATGAATAGGTCATGTATGATAATGTCAAAAGTATCAAATTTTCCCATTGACAGACACAGGGTTCTTGACTGCTTGGGGATATTAATACAGATCCTGTGAATAGTACAAGGATTTGTACTATAGTTTTGGGGAAAATAGTTCTCAAATCTGTGGTTGTTAAGTAGAGTGAAATTACTAATAATTCATTGCATAAGCATATGTTTGGTCTTAGAATACATTGCCAAATAGTTTTCCTTGGGTGCCGGCCGGTGGCGCTGCAGGTAAGGTGCCTGCCTTGCCTGCGCTAACCTAGGACGGACAGCGGTTCGATCCCCCGGTTCCCCATAT
>PVKC010005467.1:0-10411 GCA_004027635.1 Crocidura indochinensis | reverse complement strand
GTGGGTGGGTAATATCAGTGAAATATCATTGTGATATTAGTTTGCACTAATACCAAAGTTTCAAGGAATGGTTTGTGAAGATCATGATCTATTCATGTTTAATTTATGGCAAAGAAGGCAGAAATGCATTATTTAATAAGAGAAAAAGTGAATTGTATGATCCACATCACTCAAATATAAAGGGACAAAAATATTTTAAATTGTAGGGTCACATCCAGCATTGCTCAGGGTTCAGCCCCGTAGTGCTCAGGGGGCCATACATGATACTGGAATTGAATTTGAATTAGCCATATGCAAGGGAAGTACTAGATGTCCAATCTATAATTCTTGAAGAATTATAGATTGGGCAGGAGTGATAGCACAGTAGTAAGGCATTTGCCTTGCATGTGGCCAATATAAGATGGACTGGTTAGAATCCCGGCATCCCATATGGTCTCCCGAGCCTGCCAGGAGCAATTTCTATGTGCAGAGCCAGAGTAACCTCTGAGCATAGCCGGTGTGATCCAAAAACAAAAAAAAATTATAGATTTATTATATTATGTTACATTATATTATATGAATATCACATTATATCCTGAGCCTACTGATGAGAGTTCAGGGCCCCAAAGAGTTTCTTTTTTTATTTCTTTGGCTCTGAAAGTAAAGGAAATGGCATAGTTCTTCATATTTTCAGATAGGAAAACAGATTTCAGAAATGACCTAGAACAGATTAAGATGAACAAGATTCACCTGTCTTCTTCTTCCCCTAGATCTGTCCTCTCCCAAGTCGGCCCTTCTCCAGGAGGGACATTCTCTGTACCAGCCAACCAGTTTTCAGGTAAGGGGATTTCTTGAAATGCTACTTTGGTTCTTGGTTTAGGATTATGTGATATTTTACTGTGAGGCATGTACATACAAAATTTAGTGTTGGCAATTAATTTTGTGTTGTACTCTGGGAGCCCATCTGCCTAGCAAAAACCTTTTCAGCTTTCCATCTTAACAAATAGTAATCACCACTAACTACTACAGGACATACTCAGGAGCTTTGCAGGGCCAGAATGTATTAAACTCGGGCCCTTGTAGGTGTGAGTCATCTGCTGTATTGCTCAAATACTTACCCAGTTCATTTAGCTGTTTGTGTTTGTGCTTCTCATGAGTTCATTTGTTCTTAGTCTTGGATTAATAGTCAGACACCAACTTTTAGCCTTTTTGGTTGGTTCTGTATACTTTTTTGTTCCTATAAAACACTCCTGCATCATTTAAAAATATGCAATTGTGAATTACTTTCAGATATTAATTTTTTAAATATTAGGGCCACACCCAGTAATACTGAGGTCAGTGGTTGGGGAACTGTTTGGTTCTGGGGAACCGTGCTCTTCTAGATGTGAAATATGTGCTTTAGCCCACTGAGTTCTGGCCCTGCTAGTTTAAGATGTGTTAGGTGGTTCCCAGATAGACAGTTTAATGCCATCCAAGCCCTGTTACTGTGGTGCAAGCCATTTCAAACATGAACCCAACACCAGGAACACCATTATTGGTTCTTGAATCCTTTGCTTGATTCCTCTCACACCTCCATGGTCTTAGTTTGTCCATGAACTGGTGCTTTCTTGAAAACTTGTGTGGGAACCTCTGTAGTTTTTTCCTTGTATATTTGTCTTTGCTATAGTATTTCCCTAGAAACTATTCACCAAGATTTCATCAAATTCTCATTATTATCTCTCCAATTCAGGAACCTGCTGGGCAGCATCCTGGTTCTCTTGCCTAGCATGTCAACCTAGAAACAAAGGCAATAAGCAGGCTGGGGAACGTCACCTGATTTGTTTGAAAGAGGATTCCCTTCTCATTTGTTTCCAGATTTTCAAGCATCACTTTTTCTCCCCTCAAGATTTTATTTTGGGAGTTGTAATTTCAGATATATTATTCACAGATATTTTTTTCTTTTGTTTTTGTATGTGAACCACCTGACTCTGCTCAGGAAACCCTATATGATTGGCACTAGGGACCAAATGAGGGTCTGCTACAAGCAAGGCAAATGCCCTACTTGTTGTATTATCTCTTCATTACCAAAAATGAACATTTGTTACAAAATAATCAAATAGGGCCGAGTGATAGCACAGTGATAGGGCATTTGCCTTGCACATGGACAACTCAGGACAGACCTGGGTTCAATCCCTAGCATATGGTCCCATATGGTCCCCTGCACCTGCCAGGAGTGATTTCTGAGTGCAGAGCCAGGAGTTACCTGAGTACCTCTGGGTATGGCCCAAAAATAAAAAATAAAAAAATCTGTGAAATTTTACATTATTTTACAATAGATGACATAATAGCATCATTTTTTCAGAGTCCATTGCTTGTTTCACTTCTGTTGGCACTGCTAATTTCATCCCTTTTCTAGGTAAATGATTTGTGACTGAATCGAAATATGTTTGGAATTTTAGGAATCAGTGACCTTCAAGGATATAATAGTAGACTTTACCCAGGAAGAATGGAAACAGTTGGACCCTGTACAGAGAGATTTGTTCAGAGATGTGACATTAGAAAACTATACACACCTGGTCTCTATAGGTAAGGCTTTCTCTGATTCAGTATCTGGAAGAGTAGATGAAGGTCCTTGCATGTTTTTTCTGTTAAGAATTCAAAGTTTGGGGCTGGAGAAATAGCACAGCGGCCTTTGCCTTGCAAGTAGCGATCGCAGCATCCCATATGGTCCCCCTGTGCCTGCCAGGAGCTGTTTCTGAGCAGATAGCCAGGAGTAACCCCGGAGTGCCACAGGATGTGGCCCAAAAACCAAAAAATAAAATAAAATAAAATAAAATAAAATAAAGAGGGGCCGGGTGGTAGCGCTGGAGGTAAAGGTGCCTGCCTTGCCTGCGCTAACCTAGGACGGACCCTGGTTCAATCCCTTGGTTCCCCATATGGTCTCCTGTGCCTACCAGGAGCAACTTCTAAGCGAATAGCCAGGAGTAACCCCTGAGCGTCAGCGGGTGTGGCCCAAAAACCAAAAAAAAAAAAAAATAATAATAATAATAAATAAATAAATAAAATAAAGAGACAAAATATTAAAAAAAAAAAGAATAAGAGATTCCTAGTTACTAAAAAAATTTCCTGACTCCTACACTCTTGTTAGCATTTTGACCCAATAATTTTTCTCAGTCAAGAACAATTCCCAATAAGGTTCGAGCAATAGCACAGCAGGTAAGGTATCTGCTTTGCACACAGCCAGTCCAGCTTTGATCCTCAACATCCTGTACTGTCCCTCAAACCCCCCAAACCAAACCAACCAAGCAAACAAACAAACAAAAAGAACAGTTTTCAAATTGTTTTTTGTTTGTGTCTGGAATTTTTTTTTATACAATCGTTTCTGGGCCACACTTGGTGGTTCTCAGGGCTTACTCCTGGTTGTGCTCAGAGGGCTCTTTCCTTGCAAGCTTAGGGTTCATATGGCGTGCTGTGGATTAAAATCAGGTTAGCTGCATGCAAGGCCAGCCTCCTACTCGCTTTGCTTACACTGGTCTGTATGAAAAAAACTTTTTTTTGGTCCTTAGGTCATTTCTTTTTTTTTTTTTATTTTATTTTGGGGCCACACCCAGTGACGCTCAGGGGTTACTCCTGGCTATGCGCTCAGAAGTTGCTCCTGGCTTGGGGGACCATATGGGAACCGGGGGATCGAACCACGGTCTTTCCAAGGTAGCGCAGGGAAGGCAGGCACTTTACCTCCAGCGCCACCGCCTGGCCCTTGGGTCATTTCTGATAATGCTCAAGGGTTACTTACTCTGAAATTCAGGAATTATTCCTGTTGGGCTTAGCGGACTATATGAGATACCAGGGATCCAATGCAGATCAGCCACATGCAAAGTAAGTGCCCTACCTATTGTACTATTGCTCCAGCCCCTGTAAAAATTTTAATATAGAAGTTAGTGGTGCCGGAGAGATAGCATAGATGTAAGGCGTTTGTCTTTCATGCAGAAGGTCATGGTTCGAATCCCGGCATCCCATATGGTCCCCCGAGCCTGCCAGGAGCGATTTCTGAGCATACAGGCAAGAGTAACTCCTAAGTGCTGCCGGGTGTGACCCAAAAACCAAAAAAAAAAAAAAAAAAAAAAAAAAGAAGTTTGTAATGCTATTCAAGTCTATCAGGTATGTCCCACAAATTATTTCTTTCATAGAAAAAAAGCAGTGCATCTCAAGTCTAATATAACATTTTTCTGTTACTTCTTCTGTCCTTCTGAGTAGGACTCCAAGTTTCCAAACCTGATGTTATTTCACAATTAGAACAAGGAACCTGGATTGAGGAGCCAGGCATTTCAGTAGCTACATTTAAAGGTAAGTAATGGGAACTCACAAATGAGGGTTTCAACAATTGGCATGATAGGGGAATTTCACAACTAGAATATAGACATTACTTTTCTTTAAAATGTTCCTTGGTCTGGAGACATAGCACAGTGGCGTTTGCCTTGCAAGCAGCCGATCCAGGACCAAAGGTGGTTGGTTCGAATCCCGGTGTCCCATATGGTCCCCCGTGCCTGCCAGGAGCTATTTCTGAGAAGACAGCCAGGAGTAACCCCTGAGCACCGCTGGGTGTGGTCCCCCCCAAAAAATGTTCCTTGTGAGGAGGCTGGAGCAATAGCACAGCAGTCATGCTGCTGACCTGGGACAGACATGGGTTCAATCCCTGCCAGCCCATATGATCCCCCAAGCCTGCCAGGAGCGATTTATGAGTGCAGAATCAGGAGTAACCCCTGACAGATGCCAGGTGTGGCCCCTCTCCCCCAAAAAAGTTCCTTGGGATATAAATGGGGGAGTATTGTGCTGAGTAAAGTCAACCAAAAAGAGAGGAACAGATACAGAATGATCTCTCACATGTGGGATATAAAGAAACATAGTATGGGAATAACAAATGGTCAGAGAACCCGAGAATTGGTTTATAGAACTAGGCTTGACTTATGAGTTCTGTGTAAGTCTAAGGGGAAAACCAGAGGAGTAGTTGGAGTGTCACTCTGATGGAATATGTGGTGTTCCAATGAAGCTGGATCATTAATAATGCTGTAAACCTACAGTATTTTAAACAGAAAAGAAAACGAAGTATTTCCCTATGGAGGAAAAGTCTTTACCTTTCTCTTAGCTACTTCCAACTTTCTCCCCAAATCAGACAGAAGTTTGAAAGTTCTCAGAATGTCCTAACAGCTTTATATTTCATTACACTAGATCATTCACACAAAAGCAGATTTTACCCCCATCTCTTTATTTAGTAGGCACTGAATTTTATTTTTTCTTCCAGACTGGGAGAAAGGGCTGGACATCACAGAAGTAGAGACATCTTCAGAGGCAATAGCAGAAAGACACAAAAGGGATGATCTTTGCTGTTCCAATTTAGGTACTTGGGGACCTGGATTAGAGAGGCAACAGGCAAACCAACAAACTCTAGCAAAGGAAGTAAAAACAACTGAAAAGACAGTATCCACCATTGAGAAAGGCACTGTAAATGAGTCTGAAAATAGTATCAATGTGAGTTCAAACCTCATAACACAACAGGAAATACCAGCAGAAAACGGCTCCACTAAAACCAAAGCCAAAAAGAATCCAGTTAAAAAAGAGAAAACTTGTAAGTGCAATGAATGTGGGAAAGCTTTCAGTTATTGCTCTGCTCTCATTCGCCATCAGAGAACACACACTGGGGAAAAGCCCTACAAATGTAATGAGTGTGATAAAGCCTTTAGCCGGAGCGAAAACCTTATAAACCATCAAAGAATCCATACTGGAGATAAACCATATAAATGTGATCAGTGCGGGAAAGGCTTCATTGAAGGCCCGTCTCTTATTCAACATCAACGAATTCACACAGGAGAAAAACCCTATAAATGTGACGAATGTGGGAAAGCCTTTAGTCAGAGAACCCATCTTGTTCAGCATCAGAGAATCCATACCGGCGAGAAACCATACACTTGTAATGTGTGTGGAAAGGCCTTTAGCCAGAGAGGCCACTTTATGGAACACCAGAAAATTCATACAGGAGAAAAGCCTTTCAAATGTGAAGAATGCGACAAAACATTCACTAGAAGTACACACCTCACTCAACATCAAAAAATTCACACCGGAGAAAAAACCTATAAATGTAATGAATGCGGGAAGGCCTTCAACGGGCCCTCCACGTTCATCCGCCATCACATGATTCACACGGGTGAAAAACCCTACGAGTGCAATGAATGTGGGAAAGCTTTCAGTCAGCACTCAAATCTCACCCAGCATCAGAAAACACACACCGGGGAGAAACCGTACGACTGTGCCGAATGTGGGAAATCCTTTAGCTACTGGTCATCCCTTGCTCAGCATCTGAAAATTCACACTGGAGAGAAGCCGTACAAATGCAACGAATGTGGAAAGGCCTTCAGTTATTGCTCATCCCTGACCCAACACCGTAGAATTCACACCAGAGAAAAGCCCTTCGAATGCAACGAATGCGGAAAGGCTTTCAGCTATCTCTCAAACCTCAATCAACATCAGAAAACTCATTCCCAGGAGAAAGCCTACGAATGTAAGGAATGCGGGAAAGCCTTTATTCGGAGTTCGTCTCTTGCGAAACACGAAAGGATCCATACCGGTGAGAAGCCCTATCAGTGTCAGGAATGTGGGAAAACCTTCAGTTATGGTTCGTCGCTCATTCAGCACAGGAAAATACACACCGGAGAAAGACCCTATAAGTGTAACGAATGTGGAAGAGCCTTCAACCAGAACATACACCTCACACAACATAAGAGAATCCACACAGGAGCCAAGCCTTATGAATGCGCTGAGTGTGGCAAAGCCTTTAGACACTGTTCGTCTCTTGCTCAACATCAGAAAACTCACACAGAAGAAAAGCCCTTCCAGTGTAATAAATGTGAAAAGGCTTTCAGTCAGAGCTCTCATCTGACTCAGCATCAACGAATTCACACTGGAGAGAAACCCTATAAATGTAATGAATGTGACAAAACATTTAGCCGAAGTACTCATCTGACCGAACATCAGAACACGCATACCGGGGAGAAACCGTATAACTGTAATGAATGCAGGAAGACTTTCAGTCAGAGCACTTATCTCATTCAGCACCAGAGAATTCATTCAGGAGAGAAGCCTTTCGGCTGTAATGATTGTGGAAAAACTTTCAGGTACCGTTCTGCTCTCAACAAACACCAGAAGTTGCACCCTGAGGTTTCTAAGGACATCATAAATGTAGGAGGTGTACTACTCTAGTAGGACTTTTTTTTCTAGGTGCTGACGATTCAGAGTGGATTATGAAATGGCTTAAAATAACTGTGTGTTCTAGTGTGGAATGGAAAGTACATTGGGATGAACTAATACAGTTACACTGTTAAAACAATTACGTTCCATTAGAAAACTCAAGTTTTATGCTTCAGTGTCTTCTGTAAAATGAGGGACTTAGTGAAGATAATTTCAAAGGTTATTTAGAGTTTTATATTAATACGTTTTGTATACTCACAGTATATTCGAAATAGGTTTATTATACATTGACATTTTGCTGTGTTGCATTTAGAATATGTAATTATGCATGTTTTGCTCATAGAAAGCATCTGTGCTTCAGTAACTAAATGAGGGTGGTAGTGGTTATCTATTATTTTACTAATCTAACACTGAAGTAAAGTACCTAATTCCTACTTTAAAGAAAAAACCTCAAACTAAGGATTCACTAAACATATGGTTTAACTCAGTACAAATATTAAACCTCTTCTAGTATATCTTAACATTCTAGGAGTTTATCACAACTACCTCTTCATTTTGAATAGTGTTATTTAAATCTGAAGGCTATTCCCATTTAGTAGCACAGTGGAATCACTTTAAAAGACTTTCTAAAATTCTACTGTTAAAACCCTATGCCGACAGATTTTAATTCTGTTGACCTAGAGAGTACCACCCAGGTGTCAGTATTTTTTTAAACCCTTGTGCATCTTGGAAAGAACTACATTAAATTAGGAAATAATTGAGCCTCATTAGATTAGGTTCCAAATGTTTCCTCACAATATGAGGAAGTTATATGGCTTTAAAACTGATGGAGTCATTTCATTTGCTTTTCCTTGGACATCTGCTTTCAGAGAAAAATAACACTGAATGACACTCTGGTAAGATGAGGGCCCAGAAACTTCATGGCTATTTGTCCCAGCATGGTCGGAATGATGTTTAAGCCCGAAATAAGGATTAGACATGAAAAGAGATATTTTCTCCAGACTTAATGTAGTTATCAAGCCAGTTCTTTTAAGAGAAATTAGTGATTTCCCAGCCTGACATTGGGAATGGAAATCCCTGAGATCAGAAAATAACAGAGAAAGGGATCCTTATTTATATAAAAGGAACCCTATTTTCTTCCTTAACAAGGTTTAGGACATTGGGTACCACTGATTTTTTTTTCAAAAGAAAAAACAAAAACATAATAGTCTTTTTTTGTACATTAAATGCAATGACAGACATTGGAATTTGTCATCTCCTTAACTAATGATGGCAAATGTTGGAGAAAAGCTAGAATTCAGAAAATAACATGTAAATAACATGTGAATCTTGAGGTTTTTCTGTCATAATTTAAAACACCTATAACTGAATGTGAACCTGGGAATTTCTTAATTTCTTGGGGCTTCCAATATGAAGGAACCAACACTATCAGTTGCAATGATGGGAATTAGATGAGAGGAATAAATATCAGGCTATAGAATACACAGTGGTTGGAAACTGACCCAGCACCACAAAACAAGGGAATGAAGTGTCTTTCCAAGTGCAGATTCCTCCAATCAGGAGACCTTCAAGTGGAAGACATCACGGTTTATCTAGAATGGGATAATGCCTGTTCTCATGCCACTCCTGATTCCTTTATTACAGAGTATAGTTTTTATGAAAAAAAATTAGGTTAACTGTGGAAGAAAGATCTTTTGTCATGCCTTTTCTTTGCTTGGCTAGCCTCCTTTCCCCAAACTTTGAAAACATGCTAATCACACAGCCCTGCAGAAGGTAGTGAGGCTCCATAGTAAACACAATCTTGGCTTTTATACCAGGAATTTTAGATCCCCAATACCTCTCTACTAGTTATATCAGCATTTTTACCCCTTCTTACCCTTATTTTAGTCCATAGAAAATGATTTTCATTGATTTTCTAAGTATTTTTCATTTAATTCTGTCATTTTTATGCCATAACCATCTTGTATAAAACTAACATTCATTTCATAGTATTTATCATACTGAAATAATGGAAGAACTGGAAATCGGGGTTATATAACTTTTCTTACTGTTACAGTAATATTCAAAAAAAAAAAAAAAAACCAAACAGTAATGATTCAGTTCAGTTTTGTAGTCTAACCTTCTTTGTCAACTTCCCAGAAACAAAACAGTCTTAGAAATGACAAATAAAGCTAGACTTTATGAGTCAAAGAATTCTGTAGTTTTACAAAAATTCTGATACCTTCATATGCCATTTTCTTTGGAAGTTTCAATGTCCAAAGTATTTTCTTCTAAATTGATAATTTCCTTACCTGCCACTAAAGTATAGATTTTGAACCACCTAATGGTTTTTGTCAACTTAGTAAGTATAAAGAAGAAATTAACATATAATCTGGTCACTCAGTTTAATTTATTATTTGTGTTTGGGGCCATACCCTGCAATGTCCATGATTTGTTCCAATCTCTGCTCTCAGGGCTAATTTAGGGAGGAACCATATTGGGTACTGGATTGAACTGTGTTAGCTTTAAGCAAGATAAATGCTCTACTCACCATACTATTGCTCTAGTCCTGATTTTAAATGTTTCAAAGGTCACTTTCTGGGGCTGGGGAGATAGCATGGAGGTAAGGCATTTGCCTTGCATGCAGAAGGACAGTGGTTCAAATCCTGGCATCCCATATGGTCCCCTGAGCCTGCCAGGAGCAATTTGTGAGCTCTTAGCTTAGCCGGGAGTAACCCCTGAGCACTGCCAGGTGTGACCCAACCCCTCCCCAAAAGGTCATTTTCTTGAGTGTAGACAAAAGATTGCAGGGAATCAGGAGTATGAAGAGAAATACATGCTTTGAGGGTTTCTGGCACTGTACCAGAAACCCTGAGCACCATTCGGAGTCTACAGTATATGAAAATTGCCCTCCTACCCAGTCATCCTCCATCTGCACCCCCCAAAAGCATACACAGGAGTCATGCTGGAATGCTATTCCAAGCATCTATGTAAGAGCTTTAGGGTACTTATATGAAGTGATTGGAAGGAGTGTTTCAAAAACAGCTCTATCGGGGCCGGGCGGTGGCGCTGCAGGTAAGGTGCCTGCCTTACCGCGCTAGCCTTGGACGGACCACGGTTCGATCCCCCGGTTCCCATATGGTCCCCCGTGCCTGCTAGGAGCGACTTCTGAGCGCATAGCCAGGAGTAACCCCTGAGCGTCACTGGGTGTGGCCCAAAAAACAAAAAAACAAAC
>PVKC010005466.1:0-33128 GCA_004027635.1 Crocidura indochinensis | reverse complement strand
TATTTTAGTTTTAATTTTTTAATTTTATTCTCCTTGTGTCGTCAATGCAATGACACTCATTTGTGGTGTCTACCAGGGGGACACAAGTTAGTTATGGTGCACTGGAGTTTTTGTACTTTTGTCCCAGTGCCAGTGGTTCAAAATGTAGCATGTCTGGAATCAAATTCAGCAGATGAGCTGGAGACAGAGATCACATGGCTCTGGGTTTTCAAGCTCTATTATTGAGTTTCCCGGGATCCAAGTTGCTGCTATTTTCATGGTATATCGATATTGATATATTAGAATAGGAATATGATAATCAACAAGAAAAACAAAAGCAGCCTGAAAATGTTTTACAAAATTTTACTAAATTCATGAGACTGAAATTATGCTGATAATAAATAAAGTAAATTATTCAAAACTTCAAACAAAAATTCACTTTCTCACTCCATATGAAATCACAATTCTGTGATTTCAACATTGGAAAAAAAAGCAAGTTTCTATGAGAGGAGTAAAGTTCACAGTGGAATTTTCTACATGTCTTACAATGCACATTAGTTCTTTTTAGCTGAATAGAGAAAGAATTACACAAATTCCTAGTACTTTCTTCTACATGCTGCTATTGTTCTTAAATGTATAACTTTTCCCTTCATCACTGTTTTCTGCAATTTGAGACTATGGAGAAAAAAAACCAATTTAATTGTTTATGGGTGCAAAGATAACTCATCAAAAGTGTATTGTGTAGGTCTGATTAGCTCCCTTGCAAAATATTCTGGAATGTGCGTCATAAACTCTGCGTGCAATTATGCCTTGGAAGTCACCATTGCATATGGTCCCCTGAGTACCACCAGGGGTCACTCTTGAGCACAGAGCCAGGAACAGCCTGAAGCATCACAGAATGTAATCCACCACTTCTCCCATTCCCAAATTCCTTCCTCCACAAGTGTGTGTGTGTGTGTGTGTACATAAATGTACATATGTATATATGGACAGATAGCAAAAAAACCCTCAATTAATAGGTTTTTATCACCTGACTATTAATTTTCATAATTTAAATGTGTAAGTAAGCTTTCAGTGTTACCATTTATTCATATTAGTATCTAATTGGATTTCTTTTAGTTAAGTAATAATATAAATAATATCTTTAAATAATTTTATGCTATGGAGCTTATGAAACTAACTATGCTATTCATTATGTCTATGAGAAGCTTAACTTCAGAGATAAGAGAAGTAAAGCACCCTAAGATAGGAAAATGTAAAGACTGCTGGAATGATTTGGCGCAAAGAAAATTCAGAGAAATCTGTTGAGAAATATGACAGAAAAGTTGGGGGATGCGTCTATAAGAACAAATAGGAGATAAGAAAAGAAGTGGAGTTCTTGATGTTTCAGATGTCTCCCAATGAGAAAGCGATCGCCTTGTCAAACTATGCACTGCTTCTTGAACCCTCGTCGGTTCATGTTATTCCAGTTTGAGTGAGCAAATAATACACTGGGGAGGTCAATGTTCTACCAACACTGTTCATTCCTGCCAGGAACCAACTTTTGGGGCTGTCAGTTCTCAGTTTAGAGCCTTAGAAGGATGTGCAGATGAAGGCAGAGAAAGTGATTTTACAAAAATACACAGACTAGCCCAGCAGACACCAGGAGACTGGCAGGTCACCAAGGATTCCCAGGGGAGCTTTGGCTTCCAGGGGGTCAATGTTAACCTCAACTCCTGAAAAGATGCCAAAAGAATAATGGCTGGTGGAAGAAAAATTACCTTTTGGGTAAATGGAAACCTGCTTTTGGCCCATACATAGAACCATCTGGAAATTCATTTTGCTTACAGTTTATGCTTCTGTACAGCCTGATTGTGGTCTGAGAAGGCATGTGAGGGTGGGCTTCATTTGTTTTTTAGTACTATTCATCTACTGACCAGTTTCAATGGAGTGAAATTTGGAGTGGGCTGCTTGAAATGTAGAGATGCCAAAGCAAACAGCATTCCTGAGCTTTCTAAAGTGGGCAGTCATTAGCCAGCAGTGCGGCCACCGTAGGTAAAATTTAATTCATTATCTCTAATTAAGGAAGGTCAGCTTTGCTTCCATTTCCTAAAGCCCATATTTTATTCTGTAGTTTAATTATGTTATTATCGCATCTCCATCAAAATAAAAAAAAAGGCAGTTCATCTCTCTTGATCTCTTCATAAGCGTCTTACAACTTCATCCAAAACTTCCCCACTGTTTCCAAGCTCTCATTTCTCTCCAGTTCCTCAATCCAACAAATGAGCTAACTCTCATTTAATTTAAACAGGAGCTTCAAGTCACTTAGCATAAACTCTCTCCTCTACTCTAGATTCTGATCTCTATCCGTGTCATGTCTCTTTTCCTGACTTCGACTGGGAAAAAAGAGGTCTTTTCTTTCCTTCCTGAAACTAATTTTCCCATCTTTGCTTCTCCAAATGTGGCCTGAAGAGCAAAAGTATCAGTCTCGGTTGCTATTGTGTAAAACGCAGAATTTATGCTCCAAAGATGTAGCTTAGTGGTAGAGCACAGGCCTTGACTGAATGAGATCATGTGTTTGATCCTCAGTACCACTGTAACTGGACACACACACACACACACAACATATACACACACAAACATATAAACACGGAGTTATAATTTGCTAGCCAAAGAGACAATTCAAAGGATAGAAGTTTGCACAATTGGCATTCAAGATTCCTGTATCAAGACATCCCTGATCACCGCAAGAAAGAATTCCCAGATCCGAGGCAGGAGTAGTCCCCAACTACTATTACATGTTTCCCCCAAACCGAACATAATAAAATGCAGAATCCTGGCTGTCCCAAGGAATCTTTCTGGATATTAGAAAAATAAGTCAGAGAGAGAGAAAAACGCAGAATGGTATCACTCATCTATGGGTTTTAAGAAAAATGAAAGACATTCTTGCAATAATAATAATTTTCAGACACAAAAGAGAAAAGAGCTGGAAGTTCCAGCTCACCTCATGAAGCTCACCACAAAGAGTGATGGATTTGGTTAGAGAAATAACTACATTTTGAACTGTCCTAATAATGAGAACCTATGAGGGAAATGGAGAGCCTGTCTAGAGTACAGGCAGGGGGTGGGTGGGGAGGAGGGAGATTTGGGACAATGGTGATGGGAACGTTGCACTGGTGATGGGTGGTGTTCTTTACATGACAGAAACCCAAACACAATTATGTATGTAATCAAGGTGTTTAAATAAAATAAAAAAGAAAAAAAGAAAAATGTCCTGAAATGTATGCACATAATTACATTTCCTTTTATTTTTTAATATTTTATTGAAATTGTGATTTACAAAGTTCTTAATAGTTGGGTTTCAAACATTCAATGTTTCAGGGCCAATCCCACCACAAGTGTTGACCTTCCTTCCACCAATGTTCCTAGAGTTCATCCCATGCCATCAACCCCTGACTTTTACCCTGCCAGCGTAACAGGCCCATTTTAAGTTTTGATTATTAAAGTTAGGTCTTATGATTTCATTGTTGTTGACTTTGGTTTGGATATTTAGTTCTGTCCTTTCTTTTTTTTTTTTTTTTTTTTTTTTTTTTTTTTTTTTTTTTTTTTTTTTTTTTTTTTTTTTTTTTTTTTTTTTTTTTTTTTTTTTTTTTTTTTTTTTTTTTTTTTTTTTTTTTTTTTTTTTTTGGGTCACACCCGGCAGTGCTCAGGGGTTACTCCTGGCTCCATGCTCAGAAATTTCTCCCGGCAAGCACGGGGGACCATATGGGGCACCGGGATTCGAACCGATGACCTTTTGCATGAAAGGCAAACGCCTTACCTCCATGCTATCTCCCAGGCCCCAGCATTCTTTTGTTCTGTCCTTTCTTAATACCACCAATGCCACGAGACCTCTTAGCTTCCGTCCCCCATTCTTTCATATTTGTGGTTCTCCTCTCCACTCATTTTCATTTTAAATCAACATTTCTTCAAGTACCAGCCCCCAAGTAAGGTGGAGCAGATGGAGCCTTTGGTGCAATTGGGGGTGGCTGACCCCTTTATTAAGAAAGTAGAGTCCCGGGGCAATATTGAGTATGTTTTTATCTAAAAAGAGAGCAGGAGATCAAACATTGTTGAGAATCTATGTTTTCAAGGCTACAAGTGCTGTGTTCCCCCAAGGTTATTTCCTTTAGTATTAGTAGAGGAAAAAAATATTATACATATTTTTCTCTTTCTTTGTATTTTAAATGCGCAGAGCTGTTTCTACATTCCTTTAAGTCTTATCAAACTGTTATTTTCTTACCATATCTTACTTCATTTTGTTTTCAATGATTCCTAGTATGTTTTTACTCTGAATCTTCTTCCGTGCTTTGTTTTGGCTCTTATCTATTCTACTCCGCCACATTCTTTCATAATTATTTCTGACGTTTTACTTCAACAAGTGCCCTTGAAAAATGAGCTAGCTCATCTCCAGTTCTATACCTATTTGACTTCCTTGTTTTCTATAATTTTTCTGTATTATTTGACTATTTTTTAAACCATTCTTGAGCTTTCTCATCTGGCTTCCATGGTTCTAGTCCATAGACCTGAAATTTCTGTTTGCTATTTTCAACAGTGGGTGGACTGGTAGAAAAGCATTTTTAAAGTAAACATGAACTCTCTTAATAGAGTAATATCTCTCCCTTACCTCATTATTCATTTATTTAGTAATTAATAAATAAAGCTATCCCAGCTTTGCTCAGAGCTTATACTTGGCTCTGCATTCAAGGATTACTACTGGTAGGCTCAAGGGTGTTAGAGTTAGAACCAGGGTCAGCAGTGTTCAAGGCCAGGGACTGCACTGCTGTACATGCAATCTACCTAATTCCATTCCCTATATTCTAGAATTGCTTTTCCATGGTTGTTACATTTGTGAACAAATTCAAACAAAATAAAAAAACTTGTATTATATTTGTGAAAGAAAAAAGGGAAGGAGACTTGTTTGAGTAGTCTTGGAATCTAACAATGCCACAGCAATGCTACAGGTTTTACTATATTTCTCTTAATGTTGTATGTTTGTTTGTTTGTTTGTTTTAAGAGATTTGCATGATCTAAATAGATTTTAGTCTTTTTTTCATGATATGAAAATTTTTGTGTCAAAAT
This sequence comes from Crocidura indochinensis, assembly GCA_004027635.1. Classification (NCBI taxonomy): domain Eukaryota; kingdom Metazoa; phylum Chordata; class Mammalia; order Eulipotyphla; family Soricidae; genus Crocidura; species Crocidura indochinensis. The sequence continues at coordinate 28,049 of PVKC010005466.1, read as the reverse complement.
TACTCCTTTGATGGGAAGTCCCACAGTGAGTGTTCTTTTTTCCCCCAACTTGCTGGAAATTACTTTGAGAATCATAAAAATACACAATTCAGAAAAGTTGAAAGCAAAAAGAGGAATCCAGAATTCTATATTCTTAGGGAAAAATCTCAGCCAATACTTCAGGGCTTAAATTTCTGGGGAAGTTTTATTCAGATATTGTAGGTCGAAAGTACATAAATATATAGGTAAAAGTGCTTCTAGATATTTTATTTGTAAACTTTGAATTTATCATAAACATTATAGAAATTTCTCCAGGCTTTCTTTAAAATTATCAAGATTTTCCAGCATTTTTTCTATACAGAAGTTGAGAGCTTTTCATAGTGTAAATATAGATACCATGTCTGTTTAAAATGAAAAACTACTTTTTATTTTTTTCTTCCTTTCTCTAAATTTTTTAAGAGAATTGGAAAAGAAAGTCTTTGTTGCCCTTGAGTAAATGTTATTTTTTGCATATATGTAAATATATAAACTTTAAACTTAAACATAAATATATAAACTTCAATTTTTTTTTTGTTATTGTTGGGGAGGGTCCACACCCGATGATGCTCAGGGGTTACTCCTGGCTATAGGCTCAGAAATATCTCCTGACTTGGGGGACCATATGGGACTACAGGGTATTGAACAGAGGATTATTCTAGGCTAGCACCTGTAAGGCAGATGCCTTACCACCGCTCCCACCCCTAAACTTCAAATTTTTATTCTATTTTATCTATAAGAAAGTAAGCATCTTTAGCTACTAAAATAGTATACTCAAGTTTCCATGTATAAGCGAATACAAATCATTTTAATTGTTCGAGGAATATTAATATAGATTATATATGCTTTATTGTATAAAACTGTTTATATATAAATATATATTATATGTATGTAATATATGTTTTATATATTATATATAAAATACGGATGTTTTATATAACAATATATAATTACTACCTTTATTCAGTTACATTTTTGTTCTGATAAATTCCTTCAAAGTGAACTTTATATTTAACATATATTTTCATTTCACATATATTCAACTACAGTCTAAATTATCGAATTGTCTACTTACTTTACCATTCAGTGTATGTGAGTACTTACTGTTTTTCTCATGCTATTCATCAATATTGGCAAGGTTAGGACTAAAATCAAATATTTGAGATTAGGATAATTTCATTGGATTAAGGGCTAGATTCTACTTTTACTTAAAAGTTTGATTTTTAGTTGATTCTAGAATTTTTAGATTAATTTTTATATTGTTTATCCCTGTAACTAGGCTGTTCTTTCAGTGTGACAGGCATGTAACTTTTCTCACCATTCCTGGTCCTAAATATATAGTTTGACATTAAAAAATCTGTTATGATATATATATATATATATTGTTACATTAGCTAACACTTTTCTTTTTTATTTTATCACTGTGTGTGTGTGTGTGTGTGTGTGTGTGTGTGTGTGTGTGTGTGGTACCAGTCTTATGCTTGCAAAGCATGTAATTTATCACTAAGCCATATCCCTGACCTAACAGTTGAGAAATTTCTAATGAGGGAAAGCAGCTTTCTCTATTAATTTTGAAATTAAATTTTGGGGGCCGGGTGGTGGCGCTGGAGGTAAGGTGCCTGCCTTACCGCGCTATCTTTGGACGGACCGCGGTTCGATCCCCCGTGCCCCATATGGTCCCCCAGGCCAGGGGCGACTTCTGAGCGCATAGCCAGGAGTAACCCCTGAGCGTCACTGGGTGTGGCCCAAAAACCAAAAAAAAAAAAAAAATTTTGATCATTGTTTGCCTTTTGCTTTTGGAGTTGTATAAGCTGAGTTTGTCATACACATTACAGTAATTTTCCCAGGGCTTTTTAAATTTTTCTCAAAATTTTTTCAATAGGATTCTTATACACAAAAGTTTAGGGCCTTTTCTTTGTAGTTATAATATAGATATCAAGTCTATTTAAACTGGAAAACTACTTTTTGATTGTTCTTCATTTCTTCAATTTTGGGGGGGGGGGTGGTTTGGGTGATGCTCAGGGGTTACTCCTGGCTATGGGCTCAGAAGTCGCTCCTGGCTTCAGGGACCATATGGGAAACCGGGGGATCAAACCGCGGTCTGTCCTAGGCTAGTGCACGCAAGGCAGGCACCTTACCTCCAGCGCCACCACCCGGCCCCCATTTCTTCAATTTGTAAAGAGAATTGGAAAAGAGTCTTTCTTGCCCTTGAGTAAATGTTAACCGGTTTTTTTTTTTTTTTGCAATTATAAATGTATTGATGACTTTCATTTTTATTTTCAATATTTGACTCATTGCAGATTATTTTTGTGTTTTATCTGCAGAAAAATATATTGTTTTAAGTTTGTTTCAAAAATTGTTAGCAAAATTACTTATTTCAACAATACTAAAAATCCTTAGTGGTATAAACCGAGCACCCTGGAAATGTGATGTTGCTCCTTTTCTTCTTTTCTTATAACTATCTACTAGTCTCTTTCCCAAAGCCCCTCAGCTTTATTCCTTTTCAGTTCATTCCTCCTTATTTGCAAAAGTATGTTTGTTTGTTTGTTTGTTTTAGAAGGGAGGGAATTTGAATAGCACCCAACGCTGCTCAAGGACTTTTCCATTCTACACTCAGAAATCACTCCTGGCAGGGATGGGGACCATACGCAGTAGACAAAGCAAGTGCCCCTACCATTGTACTATTATTACTCTGGTTCCAAAAGTGATCTTTCTAAAAGACAAATTAATTCACAAAACAAAATTGCTAACAGATATTTGAAATGTGTTGTATAAAAAGAATTGTCCTGTCAATAGAACCAGGATTCCTCTGATTGCCAAACTGTCGACTCCTGTATTGAAAAGAAGTAAATTCCTTGTAAGTCTTCTTTTTTTTGGGGGGGGGTTGGGTTTTGGGTCACACCCGGCAGTGCTCAGGGGTTACTCCTGGATCTATGCTCAGAAATTGCTCCTGGCAGGCACTGGGGACCATATGGGGCACCGGGATTCGAACCGATGACCTTTTGCATGAAAGGCAAACGCCTTACCTCCATGCTATCTCCCAGGCCCCGTAAGTCTTCTCTATATGAAAATATTTCTAAACTAGAGTCTTTTTCATAGATATTGTTCCATAGATAAAAAGAAGAAATAGACTATTTCAAATGTCTATATCTAGGGGGCTCAAATTAGAGCATATGCCTTAACGTTCAAGGTCCTGAGTTTGATCCCCAGATGAGCATGATGCTCTCCAGAGGTCTGGGTGACCCACCATAACCTCAGAAACCTCCAACTTGTCCCTATGACAATAAAAAAAACATTTCCATGCTTGTACTCTTAGGCTAATTTCAGAGATGGGCTAAAAATGCAATAAAGTCAAAATTATAGTTGTTGATATAATTTTGAATCACCAACGTTTTATTGTGCCATGTTTTATAATAATAGAATTAATTTTTCTAAGTATCAGTGTATTTATTTACAACTATTTTTATTAGTAATATTGCAAAATAATGCACTAAGGAAATGTTCATGTATATTATCTTTAGTTTAGAAAGATAATAGATGGTGATGGCTTAAATATATTAGCCAGAACTTAATCTTAATATAATTCATTAAAATTACTTTTTGAGTACAGAATAATATTATTGGATTATACTTGAGGTAAAAAAATGGGAAAAACGTTTATGAGTTTTTATCCTATGCCCATCAGCTTGACACTGATTATCATATGAAATAGGAGCAGGGAGAGTATCAGAACTTCACAGCTGAATGATTTAGTCTCTAAACCACAATCCAGTTAAGAGGAGAGCCGCAGGGTGACTAATACATTAGGACTAGGTCACAGAAGGGAATCAAGTGCCTTCTGCCTTCACTTGATTATTATTAAATGTTTCCCTTCAGGAACATTACATTAATTTTCCATTTCAGAAAGAAAATTACTTTTGCAATAGTTAGAACAGGACACTAACTAGGTTCTTCCTAAATCTGGACATTTGCCAAGTGCCTTGGGATAGTCTTGATAGATAATTTCGTCCTCTCTTTACCATGATATTCTATATTCTAATTGTCTAGTCAGTGGGAAATACAATTTAGTGCTAAATGAATTTCCACAGATGCTATTTGGAATGTCTATATGATCTAACTATTAGTTTGCAGGGGGTCATTTGCCTGATAAAGGCTTTAATATATGAAGATTTTGTAGTTTATTGTCACCCCAAAAAAGATTTTTGTAACATTTTTTAAAGATATTTTAATGTATAAGATTTAACAAGTGACCAATATTAGCAATAAAGGCTAGGAACATAGAAAAATAACAGCTCATCCAATAAGAAAATATCAATGAGTTACTGTGCATATAATATACTTAAAATGTTTATCTTTAAGGAAATCATATTTATTTGTAATGTGTAAACTGTACTTAATAAAATTTCTGGATTACACGAAGAAAGCTTATCCTTTTCATAACATTCCACCTTGTATTGGCATCTATTGAGTACTTTTGGGCTTTGGCAATATTGAGAGCTGTTTCTAAGAACAAGAATATTGTATAAAGAATATATGTCAGCAAGTTGTTAATTCCCTTGATCTCACCCAAAAATTTACCAAATACTATTTTATTAAATTAGAATATATCTTCTTGGGGTTGGAGAGAAAGCATGGAGGTAAGGCATTTGCCTTTCATGCAGAAGGACAGCGGTTCAAATCCCGGCATCCCATATGGTCCCCTGTGCCTGTCAGGAGCGATTTCTGAGCCTGGAGCCAGGAGTAACCCCTGAGCGCTGCTGGGTGTGACCCAAAAACCCAAAACCAAAAAAAAAAAAAAATACATCTTCTTAAAATTATTTGTTCTATACCTAAAATTACAAGATATTTTCTCAGACACAATTATAAATAATTCAAATATCACTAATCATTATTATGATTTTTTTTATCCATTCTCTTTTTTCTGTTCATTGGGTGGGTAGAAAGAAGTGGGTTGGTTGTTAGGCTATACTTCCAACTCTACGATACCAAAATTTTAAACAACACCTATTATTACTATAATTTGGTGAGTTAATTGGGCTGGTTTTCTAGTCATATCTCAGCTAACTGACTGGCTTTGTCTCTTTTCTAAGAATTAGAACATTTTTCTCTTCATAAGGCCGAAGGGTTCAAATGAAACTTTGATTTGACAGAAACTCAGTGTCTGTCACTTTTGATATATTCTGTGATTTGAAGATCATAAGACCTTTTCAAATTCAAGAACCTAGGGAATTAGACTCTTCCTCTTTATTAGAAGTGTGGGACTCTCTTCACAGAACTAGGAAAATTTTACAATCTACCACCTCTGGGAAGTAAGATCGTGACCAGGGGTACAATTGAATCAATCACTATAACTAAGCTGAAGCGCCAAGAAACTAGACAATAATAATCAACCCAAACAAATAATAAAATATCTTTGTTGCAAATATAAAAAAATAAATAGCTATTCACAAAAGTATTTTAAGTGACAATAGACACATATAAGTCTGTGCCTATGATATTGGTGCTCAGTATCATAACTCATCAGGAAAAGCCAGTTAAGACCACAATGCAAAAGCACTTTACTTTTTTTTCTCTCATTTCTTCACTTAAATAATGTGTATTATTTTCTCTGTGCCAAATATTATGAAAAACAAGTTTCATAACTATAATAACGTGGTTTTGACATTTCCAATAGAGATATATAAATAGATAGAAAAACAGGGTAATGACTATTATAACAGAAAATAAGCAAAATATACAAAGCACAGAGGAAACAATGATCAAACTTTAGGAGATCAAAGAAGGCAGTGTGATTTCTAATGGTCTTGAAGAAAGGGGGAGAGTTTACAGGAAAACTATATCTGTATATATGTGCACAAGCATATGAATAAAAATGCCAAGAAACAAACTGTGTCAAAGTTAGAGGCATAGTAAAATTGGGAAATATGAGAAGGCTGACATCAGGGCCAAAGCAAAAGTACAGTGGGTAGGACATTTGCTTTTCAAACAGCCAACTTGGTTTTTATCCTTGGTATCCCATATGATTCCTGAATGCCACAAGGAGTAATTTCTAAGTGCAGGAGTAACATCTCAGCATTTTCTGGTGTGCCCCACACTAATACACAGAAAAAGAAACAAAAAAGAGAGCTGGCACAGAGAGGAAGGTCAGTTGTACATGATAGGTAAGCAAGCTATCCATGGGAATATTACAAAATACATAAACTTCCCTATTCTGTTTGATTATTTTAAGGGGGCCAACATGAGAAAAAAATCTTTCCATTAAATTTTTAATCTTTCCTTCTTTTCTTCCATCCAACAAATTTAAAGATAAGGAAAGAAAAAAATTATCTCTTTTCTATGCTTTGCAGTCATACTTCAGCTGTCTATCACATATTGCCACATATCTTGTTTCTTGTAGTTTTTTGTTTAAGCATCTCTATCAGACTGGAAGGCTCCTGAAGGCTTTTGTTTAGTTTGTGTAAAATTGCATGATTTTCAAAATAACTTACATTATATAAAAGTAAGTTTTTAATAATTTAACTAAGTATAATATATCACCAACAGGGCCCTCACCTGTTGGTGCTCAGAGCTTACTCCTGACTGAACTTGGGGATCATTTCAGGCAGGATTCAGGGAACCATATACATAGCCATGTACAGAGATGATACATGGGTTGGTTGATCCCATGCAAGGTAAGAACCCTACCTATTGTACTATCCTTCGGGTCATAATTTTGTGGGGTTTTTTTTTTTTTTTGGTTTTTGGGTCACACCCGGCAGCGCTCAGGGGTTACTCCTGGCTCCAAGCTCAGAAATCGCTCCTGGCAGGCTCAGGGGACCATATGGGATGCCGGGATTCGAGCCACCGACCTTCTTTCTGCATGAAAGGCAAATGCCTTACCTCCATACTATCTCTCCGGCCCCTCTGACCATAATTTTTAACACTTTACCTTACCAAATTATTTTCTTTTACATATCGCTAAAATGTTTTTTTTTTTCATTTTTCCAGATTCACAATACAGACCAGGCAAGGGTCTGGGTTCAGGTGTATATGGGGTGCATTTACTGTACCTCCTCTTTCTATACAGTCAGTGTAAATTTTTTTCTTTTCTTTTTTGATTTGTTTAACTTTTTTTTAAACACCCCTTTCACCTATGCAACTTTCCCGCCACCAGTGTCCCAAAACTCCCTCCCTCCCAACCCACCCCCACCTGTACTCCATACAGGCTTTTCAGTTCTCTCATTCTGAGGATTGTTACAAAAATGACTTATATTTTCCTTAAAACCCATAGATGACTGAGACTATTCTGCATCTATCTCTCTCCCTCTGATTTATTTCACTCAGCATAATAGATTCCATGTACATCCATGTATATGAAAATTTCATGACTTCATCTCTCCTGACAGCTGCATAATATTCCATTGTGTATATGTACCACAGTTTCTTTAGCCATTCGTCTGTTGAAGGGCATCTTTGTTGTTTCCAGAGCCTGACTATTATGAATAGTGCTGCAATAAATATAGGTGTGAGGAAGGGGTTTTTGTATTGTATTCTTGTGTTCTTAGGATATATCCCTAGAAGTGGAATAGCTGGGTCGAATGGGAGCTCAATTTCCAAATTTTGGAGGAATCTCCATATTGCTTTCCATAGAGGTTGGACTAGATGGCATTCCCACCAGCAGTGGATAAGAGTTCCTTTCTCTCCACATCCCAGCAAGCACTGATTATTCTCATTCTTTGTGATGTGCGCCAATCTCTGTGGTGTGAAGTGGTATCTCATCGTTGTTTTGATTTGCATCTCCCTGATGATTAATGATGAGGAGCATTTTTTCATATGCCTTTTAGCCATTTGTATTTCTTTTTTTTTTCAAAGTGTCTGTTCATTTCTTTTCCCCATTTTTTGATGGGATTAGATGTTTTTTTCTTGTAAAGTTCTGTCAGTGCCCTGCATATTTTGGATATTAATCCCTTATCTGATGGGTGTTGAGTGAATAGTTTCTCCCACTCGGTGGGTGACTCTTGTATCCTGGGCACTATTTCTTTTGAGGTGCAGAAACTAAAATGTTTATTAAATAAATACTTACTGAAAAAATAATAATTTATTACTAGAATTTATTTTTATTACTATATGTGTGTCCCAATTTTAAAGTATATGATTTATACTTTACAATTTTATGAAGCTTTATGAAAATATGTTTTATACTTTACACGTTTATAGAGTATGTAATTTATACTTTACATGTTCAAAATAGAATATATTCGAAAGAGAAAACCAAATATAGAACAACTTTTAGGCAAAATAAAACCCAGTTATCAAAATTAATTTTATATAATGAAAGCTTTTTTGAAAATCATGTAATTTTTCATAATTTTAAGTAGCTCTTTGTTTTTTGGAATAGGTTTTTAAGTTTTAGAATTTTATTCTTTAAAAGGTGGATTACCTTATGCTATAGTTTTTTAAGTTGAACTTAGTCTTCTTTAGCTTCTGTACCTGCAAGTATTAAATCTTTATCCCTGATTTACTTTCAAATAGTAAATAATTAATGATATACTATAAATATTGTGAGATAGAATTATTTATATATGATAAAGTCAAACATACTCTAGAAATTTTGAAAGAATTTCTTTTATTCTGTTTTTTGGGGGGTTTGTTTGTTTGTTTGGGCCACACCCATTTGATGCTCAGGGGTTACTTCTGGCTAAGTGCTCAGAAATTGTCCCTGGTTTGGGGGGACCATATGAGACGCTAGGGATTGAACCGCAGTCGCAATCTTTCCTTGGCTAGTGCTTGCAAGGCAGACACCTTACCTCTAGCGCCACCTCGCCGGCCACCGAGAGAATTTCTTTGGGGAAAATAGGATAATTTGTTTCAACATCTCAAGCTATATAAGGTACAATGCTTGAAGTGTTTATTTAATCTAAATTTTCTGCACAGATTTTTTAAATAGGGGCCAAAACATTAAATAGGGCCTACAATAATCCAGGGGGTTAGGCTCTTGCCTTACATGCAGCCAACTCCAGTTTGATCTCCAGAACTCCACACAGTTCCTTGAGCACCTTCAAGAATGTTCATAAGTGCAAAGTCAGGAATAATTTCTGAGCAAAGTTAGGTAGGGCTCTAAACTCAGATAATTAATTATGGCAATAATAAGTTTAATAATAAAAACCATATAGATAAGACAGCTAATATATGTGAAGATAAAAAATTTTAAATGTAAGTAAAGTTTAACATTTGATTTTAGTAAGTACAATTGTATAAAGTGTTATTTAAATGTCAAAAAGTAATTTATATAATTAACAAAATTTACTGAGCAACTATTATTTATGGAAAATAACATAATTGACATAATAGACATAATGAAGACTATTTCCCTTATTTAGCTAGTTCAGATAAAACTTTTACCTTTTGCTATATATTTCAGGCTTACACAAAGACATAGATTTTTACACAAAACATAAAGACATTTGAATAATTAATTCATAGGTTTAGGAATTTCTTCTCTAATTCTAGTCATTTCTTCTCTATCAATCAGGTCAGTTCCTAACTAAACAGATGGGATTTCCACCAAGTTCTGACAGTCAGCAGGCATTGTTTAGCCAAGAATGAAAATTAATTCCATAGACAATGACCTTCTTCTGAATATGCTTACATAGTCAAGGTTTCCAGTTAACCATTCAAGAAAAATGTATTCTACTTGATTTAAGAGATGCCTTCTTTCAATCACCATGTCACTTTCTATGAATGGGATCCCATGAAAGTTATTTATCAAAAGACAGAGTTCTTTGTACCTTTCCAAATGATGAGTTGTAGGTCAATTAAAACTCATTTTCTCTATTTGTAAAGGAGATTAGTAATGATCCTCTTGTTTTGAAGTACAGTAACAGTGAACAGCACTGCATTTTGAATGTCACAGATTTGAATGTTACCTGTAGCATTACTTATAATTTATCAACTTTATTTTAAAGGATTCTAAAAAGAATAATGAAAAAATATTGGGACTGGAGAGCTAGCATGAAGGTAAGGCAATTGTCTTGTATGCGGAAGGAGGGCAGTTCGAATCCCGGCATCCCATATGGTCCCCCGAGTCTACCAGAGGCTATTTAGGAGTGTAGAGCCAGAAGTAACCCCTTGCGCTGCCAGGTGTGACCCAAAAACAAAAAAAAAAAAAGAAAAAGTATCAATTATTCTTCATTTTATAAAAGAAAAGCCAGCTATATTGGAACTTTGACCAAGTTTGCTAAGAGCAGTATTAAAATTTGCTAAGAGCAATATTAAAAACTGTATTCTGAGGACATTGGTGGTGAAAAGATTGCTCTGGTGAAGGGTGGTGTACATTCTATGACTGAAGCCCATGTGAAAATGCTTGTAAACATGCTTAATAAATAACAAATTTAAAAAACACTAAATCTGGGTCGGAGAGATAGTATGGAGGTAGGGTGTTTGCCTTACATCCAGAAGAACGGTGATTTGAATCCCATATGATCCCCCTTGCCTGCCAGGGATGATTTATGAGCCCAGAGCTAGGAGTAACCCCTGAGTGCTGCCGGTAGTGACCCCAAAACGAAAAACCATAAAAAAAACCACTAAATCTAACCCTAACCCTAACATCTTAACTCTAACACTAACCCTAACCCTAAAACTTACTGTTACACCCTAACCATAACCCTAGCACTCCAACTGACCCTAATTGTCACCTGAATTCTAAACCTAAATCTAAATTATCCTAACTTTAGCTAATAACTAATAACCAAACTCTAAAATCAACCTTATCCATAACCCTTACTATAACAACCTAACATAACCACAACTCTAACCCTCTCACTAACCCTAAATCTAACCTAATGCTAAACCTAACCCTAACCTTACCTAACCTAACTCTACCATTTAAAAAAATAAAATTAGAAATAAATATGTTTTGATTTCAGGTTCAGAACTCTCATAATTACCCCCGCCTCTATGATTACAATATTCTTTATAGATTTTTCAGTATGTGATTCATTTGGTTTTGGGGCCACACTCAACAGCACTCAGGGGTTACTCCTGGCTCTGTGCTCAGAAATAGCTCCTGGCAGCTTGGGGGGCCATATGGGATGCTGGGATTGAACCCAGGTCAGTTCCATGTCAGCTGTGTGCAAGGCAAATGCCCTACCACTATGCTATTGCTCCAGTCCCCTTAAATTCTATATACTTAGAACTCGATTTTTACTTCTTGCTACCTCCAGTCATAAAGTCCTCAACCATCATCAAGAAAATTTCTCATTAGCTGAAAAGAAACAACTTACAATAAAAAATCTTTTATAGTTTTATCTGTGTTTAAAGTCATTCCTATCCTATAATTTTTGAGTTAGGCATTGTCCCATATTGCTCTACCCTTTAGGAGTATCCCTAATAAAACAAAAGCTTAAGTAATATCAATCATAATTTACAAAAAAGTTTTAACTTTACCTACTTTTAACAATGGAGTTGGGATCTTTTCTCAACCTGCAAAAGTAATTAACTCGCCACCTGGCTCAGCGCCGTAAAAGTATTAAATATAAAACATGAAAATTGGTTTCAGTTAAGGGGCAGTGAGATGAGATCGCTTGAGAACTTCGTAAAAGACTTGAAAGATCAAAGGCAGCACATTGGCAGCAGGTCAGGGGTATCTGTTTAAGCACAGCTACTCTCATGGTTCACACAACTGGCATTTATGTGAGGCTATGAATAAGCAGGTTCCATCAAGAGAGTGTCCCCAGTTTCTGCTCTTTAGAAGCTCAGAAAAAGGCTGTATTTATCCTGAATTTCTGTGTTTATTTACATTCGATATGTTTTTTGGAACCAAATATTATTAACATAAAAAAAAGAAACCTTGTTTTTTTTAAAAAAAAAAAAAAACAAGGGGGCAGGGATAATATTTTCCCCTGTTCAGAATGCTTACTCCACTATTCTAAATTTTCCTCTCTCAAAAAGAGGCTTCAGATCAGAATTCTGTTTGTTTACTTCCTTCTTAGCATCAGTTTTGACACAATAATAGATTTTTTAAAATAATTTGATGTCAGAATAATTAGAATAGTAAATCAGGGAGATCCACAGACAAAATATATCTGTCAGGGAGCCAATATAATAGAACCTGCGATTATACTCTGGAGTCAGGCTGTCTGGGATCAAATCCTCATTCCATTGCTTATGAATTTTATAGTCTCATTCATTCATTATTTTAAAAAAAGAAAAAGAAATTATATAAATTCAGTCAGTAATACAGAGCATGTAATAAGCATAGCACAGAGACCAGCAGATAATATGTACTGGGTACATTAACATTTATGGTTATAGTTATTGGTCCAGAATCTAGTAGGGTATTTACCTGCTTTAATTATAGCTCGTGGCTCCCAGCAAAAATTATGGTAAGAACAATAGTTATATTTGATAAATACCATCAGAATAAATGACTGAACAATAGGGTAATAATAGTAGAAGAGGATTGGGAGTGATATTACTTCATCTTTCTACCTTTGGCCTCTTCTAATCAATATTTTTATTAGAAGCTTGGTTGGAGATTTATCTTATTTAAGACTATCTGACATATCTTATAAAATGACCCATAACATTCCCTGACTCAGCCTTTCTCAGCTTCTTACTAAATTTTCTGGAAAAGATAAGCAAGTTATCAATGTATCTAAAACTAAAACTGATGATCCGAGGATTGTGGGAAATCAAGAGACATTTGCAATATCAATGTGACTTAATAAGTCTTTACATCCATTTATCACCATCAGTACTAGCCTAAAATATCTTCATTTTATCCAACTAATATATATTGATTGCCTATTATGTGCTCATCACTCTTCAAGAAATTTAGCATCTGTCTGTTAAAAAAATTCCTCATCCTCATGGAGTATAGGAATAGATAGTTATCATAATGACTACGTGAAATAAAAATGACTTGTTAGATTATTTAAGTACTAGAAAATCAGTAGAGGTGGCACTGTTGGTAAATTTCAACACAGGGTGAATGCTACAGAAGGTGACTTTCCAGAAGATAATCAGGGAAATTTAGGGAAGGATGAAATTGTGGTCCCAACTGAAGGAAGGTGCAAAGGAAGAAAGTGATTGTCTGCGTAGCCATCTGAAGTAGGAGCTTTCCAGGGAGATATTTAGAAGAATAACTTGAAGGTGGAAAGAAAGAAATGCTGTAAAAGGTTATCAAAAAAGACAAGACCTTGTAACTAATCCATAAGCCTTGAGTAATTGGCGATCTTCTCATGTCCTTTCTGCTAGGAATATAAACCATAGCCTTGTCCATAGATGAATCTAAAGCTTCTCGTCCCATTCTTTGGGAATGCTTTATCCCCGTGAGCTGATTCAAGGATACATTCTGGAATATGTAATATGTGTTGAGTTGTCTGTATTGCATACATGACAAAATATGACTGAGGTATCAAAAACACTGAGCTTTGTCAAAGGTGGTGCAGAATCTCAGGTCTTGAAGCTGTTTAAAACAAACCTGCAATCCCCTTGATCAGTGAAACTGTTCTCTACCTTCTGGAGTGGCCTCCCTCTTCCTTCAGTCTCTCAGTGCCCTTTGCTTATGAAGGACTGGTCACCCTTCAAATACGCCTGGCTTTCAGGCCCAGAGAGCCAAAGTAAATAATCTTTCTTCATGTCTGTCCTTAAGGAAACAAGATAGAAAGTGAATCAGAGGAGTTTATGTATGTTGGATTAAAAGAACAATGTATATATTGAATGGCAGTCAGAATTTACATTAAAAGATGAAACTGAATAAATGAAGGTAAGCAGGGACAAAGATAAACAAAGTCTTAAAAACAATAATGTCCCAACAAAAGTACATGGCAAAGTCATCGTTTAACAGCTGGATGTTCACAGACACCTGGGGCTTTATTTGATAACTTGAATCTTAATTAAGTCAGCACTGGAAGTGGTTCTCAAATGAGCTCTAATGTTAAAATCCATTACTACCTTATAATAGACAAAAACCAGGAAGCAATTTTGGCTCACTCCATGTGATTGGATGTCTTAAGAGTGTAGATCAATTCTGCATTCCACTCTAAAAATGAGTGCAAACTTACATGAAGGACACTATCAGTCTAATATCCCAGAAATACTGTATGAGATTGAAAAGGTAAAAAATAAGAGAAGAAAAAAAGTATAGAGTCATGATGGAAACATAGTTAGGTAAGATAATAAAGGATATTCATGTAGTACTTTCATATGTTTTTTCTCAATATTCCACTGCCACCTCATGTCCCCCACCTTCACCCTTAATTACTACTATTCAAACTTTCCAATTTGCAGAGTCACCTCATTTTTTAAACTCAAGTTTGAAACTGAGAGTGGTTAAGAAGCTGAGTTTGACATGGGTCCTCACTTGTGAAACATGTGATCCTCCAACACACTACCTTTGAAATCCATAGCCAGTTCTCAGCGGCAGGTTTGTGACCTCCTGATTCCTGAATCAAACTCTTCACTTCTCTCTCTGACTAATAGATCCAATGTCTCTACTGTGAAATATCCATCTTTATCTACATTAACATTAGTTAAAAAAAAGTTAATTACATACAAAAATTTTCTCCCTCTCGTTTTCTTTTTTCGTTTTTTTTTTTAATTTAAAAATATTTATTGGTGACTCTCATTACCCTTAGTTCCCAACACATTTTAATCTTTCTTCCACTTTAAAATTTCATATCTATTTTTTATGTAACCGTGTGAGTAAATACAAGATGAGATGGAGCTATAAATGAATAAAAGTCAGTTATAAAAACATCTACATCGTGAGTCATCATTCCCTTCTAGATAGGTTCTCTTTAAAAAAAATAAAACCAGTGCTTGGGCATAAAAGAAGACATATTAGTGAGATATGCCTGCAATATAACTAGCATTATTCATAGTGTTTTAAAAAATAAATAAATCTAAGAAAAATTCATCATTAGCATAATGGAAGAAGCTGAAAAGTAAACTGAATGAACCAGAACTATAGTCTAAGGCACTAAGAACATAAATAGAAAGTTGAGTAGAAAAAAATGTTGCAGAATATGTACATTGAAATCATCAATGAACTTCTTTAAAAAAACATATACATCTATATATTCCTATTTGCCTCTACTGTATCGAGTTGTCTTTCTTCCTTTCTTTCACTTCATTTCTTCTCTGACTCCTGTCTCTTCTCTCAAGTGGTTTTAATGGCTTTCATCAGAGTCCTTCCACCAGGAAAATGGGTAGCTAGAAGGCCATGCTGGAAATATTTAGGGCTTCAGCTTTAGCAATATTTTTATCACTACTGTATATTTATATACATGGATTCATCCTGAAAGTTAACTAGAAAATTCTTAGCTATCCTTCAAGATACAATTAATTCAATCACATATAAAAACACTTACCTAATTAAAACATAATTCCCTTTTCCCAAATTTACTTAGCATCTTTCTAAACCACTCTTTTAGAATACCTTGTAAAATTATTTCTGTGTACCTGTTTTTCCTACAAAACTGATTACCTTTTGGGAGCGTGGATTTATCTTCATACTCAGCAGTGAATACAAGTGGCAGACAAAATGGTTTTCAACATGTGTTTATTTAAACCTGGTGCTTTGTTGTACACAGCCTCATTAATTTCTAAATAAGTCTATTTTGTCTGGACTTAGTACTTTTTATCCATTCTCCTGAAACTGATTTTGTAATCTATAACTAGCCCCAACTAACCTCTTTGTCAAAGGCTTGTTCTATTTACCTCAGCTGGCTTCTGACTTAAAGTACCTTATCTTTCCATTCCTCTTCAAACATTCAGCTCCACAGTTCTTCCCTCTGTGCACTGTATATAAAAGATTCCATTTTATCTAAGTTTTCGTTTTCACAGATTTATGTATTTTTAATATTGATTAAAATGGGGCCCAGGAGATAGCATGGAGGTAAGGCGTTTGCCTTTCATGCAGAAGGTCATCGGTTCGAATCCCGGTGCCCCATATGGTCCCCCGTGCCTGCCAGGAGCAATTTCTGAGCATGGAGCCAGGAGTAACCCCTGAGCACTGCCGGGTGTGACCCAAAAAACAAAACAAACAAACAAAAAATATTGATTAAAACGTGCCTAACTTTTTTCAGTTTATTTTAGTGCTAATATTTTGGCATCTACCCTACATAATCTTGGCAGATAACATCAGCAAGAATGATAAACAAGCTGTTCTTAAATGGATCTTCCCAATTAATTACAGGAGAGAAAAAGTTAATGGAGTTGGGACAGGAATTATTGGAGATTCTGAGTCTTCAGAATTATTCTGAATTAGTATCTAATGGGTAGATGTCATTAATAATTTATCACTGAATGCAGCTGAATAATAACCAAAATGAAAGAAATCTATGACTCTGTGTTTCTCTGTCTCTGTTTCTCTCTGTGTCCTCATGTTTTTATTAAAACACATGCTGTGTTGTTCTGTCAGAAAAATAAATATTGGTAACTTAATACAGTTTATCCTAAAAAGTGACTTTTTTGAGGCCAGAGAGAAAGACCTGAAGTTAAGACACTGACCTTGTACACATTTGACTAGAGTCCAAACCCAGAACTACATATGGTTCTCTGAGAACTACAAGAAGTGACTCGGGTACACATTTAGAAGTAAGCCCTGTACAGCACTGTCTATGACCCAATCCCCACACAAGTGACCTCTTTTTGCTCACTATTTTTAATGCAGTGTTATCTCTGATATTTTAAATATAACATTATTTTTGTTTCTTTGTTTTGTTTTTGGTTTTGTTTGGGGGTCATACTTGGCCCCCAGATCAATCTTGGCAGGCCCAGTAATCATATGGGGTGCCAGATAGCAAACTCGGTTGGTCATGTGCAAAGCAAGTTCTCTACCTCTGTACTCTCTCTCCATCCCTCTTTTTGTTTTCAACCACTTATTACATACAGAATACTAATGTCAGTTTAATTACTGTGCTTTTCCTATAATCTGCCTTTTTACTCCACTTGAGCCTCAATTTTTTTATTTATAAAAAATTATTTTTCCAGTTATTATACTATATCTAAGTATAAATGTATTCTTATATTTCCTACTCAGTGCATAAGTTACACTTCCAATCTAAGAACTAAGCTGTTTCTTCTCTAGTTAAATTCATGATTCTTTGCTCCACTATTACAACAAATATCAGAGTTTGAGCTCAGATATTTTATTTCCTTTGGTTCTGAGAAAATCGTAGCAATTACCCTCTCAAATATTTTTTTTTCATTTACTTAGGTGATGATTTAGGCATAAATTAGAGTATCAGTCTGATGTCTCTTCCTCTTAACTATGCTTTTATGTCTTCAAAATCTGTGTGTCTTCGTTACAAAAAGATTCTCTTATTTATATTAGATGTTTAAAATGTTTCAAGAAGGCTGGTGAAATATGTCTACAAGATACAGCAGATATTATGAAAATAGTCTGTAATTGGCTGATAGCAGAGAAAGATAGTAACCCATGGCAACAATCACCATCACTCTCAAATAGAACCTTTAAAAATAAAAATTGAGCCAGCACATTTTCAACATTTTTCGTCAAAATACATAGGTTTACTTGTATGGGAGAGATGAAAAAGAAAAATAGCTGTTAATGGAGAAAATTAAGAAACAATAAAAGTTCTTATCCAGAATGTCTCACTCTTGGCTTTTAATATTATTTCAAGTGCATTACATAATTTTCATGTCTAAAAAATACAAATGCAAATATTTTCCATAGCTTACACAGATAAACACTTTATGAAGAGCTTGGATTAAGACTCAACAAAATTCAGCAGAGTGCTATTTCTACTAACATTTCTCAAAGCCTTCTAAAATGCTTAGTCCCATTGAAAATAATTGCTTAATTACATAAAAATGTATAATCACCTGAATGTATTAAGATTTCACAACCTGTAGGAGAGAATTCACATAGAAAAGTTCCATGAATTTACAGAAAGATTAAATTGGGTCTATAAACCTGGAGCCTTAAGTCAGGTTTACTTTGATATAAACCTTTTTTTCCAATTATAAAGAAAAATGTAGCTCTGTTTTATGAGATGAAAAAGTCATAAAATATATTGCTATTACACAACTGAGTGACTCAAATGTTATTTTACTCAACAATTATCATATGAGCTACAGAACCAAACAAATGCTGAGGACATCATGATCATTCTAAAAATGCCAGAGCCTGTGCTCAAAGGAGCTTCGTCAAGTAGAATTGTGTTACAAATTGTGGTAGCATTTAAAAAATCAACCATGTTAAGTAACAAAGAGCAAAAGGTACCATAATGGGAAAACTGATTCATATAATTGAATTGGTCTGTTTTGTAGGGAGGGAAAGAGTTGAATGGGTAAGACATTGGGATTTGGAGGAAAGCAAGGTGATGATACTGATGATGGTGGTGTGGGGTTGAAATTATGTAGAAGGGAGCCCACTATTAACTATCTTAAACAATAAAAAAAGAACATACACCTTTACAAAAAAGTAAAATAAAATTAAAAGGGACCATATCTCTGCCTCCATATTTACAGATCTCTATTTCCTTAGAAAGGTGATTTTAGAGACATTGGCTTTCTTTTTTTTTTTTTTTTTTTTTTGGTTTTTTTTTTGGGGGGGCCACACCCAGTGACGCTCAGGGGTTACTCCTGGCTATGCGCTCAGAAGTCGCTCCTGGCAGTCGAGGGGGACCATCTGGGGAACTGGGGGCTCGAACCACAGTCAGTCCTAGGTTAGCGAAGGCAAGGCAGGCACCTTACCTCCAGCGCCACTGCCCGGCCCCCAAACACATTGGCTTTCTTTTGTTGTTGTTGTATGTATGCCATGATTATTTTTAAAAATAAATCTAGAAATGTAGCTAATGATCAATGCCTACAAATTTCCGAATGTAGCAGTCTTTGAATATCCTCTGTATTCACTAATGTCTCTTTTGTAATGCGTTTGATACATGTGATCAGACACATTTCAAATTACTCAGATAACTTGGAATCTATCTTTTCACATTTTTATATTCTTTAAAGTTCTGTTATTCACTTTTGTTTACCTACCCCATACTTTTTGTTTGTTTGTTTGTTTTGTTTTGGGGCCACACTCGATGACGCTCAGGGGTTACTCCTGGCTATGCGCTCAGAAGTCGCTCCTGGCTTGGGGGGCCATATGGAACACGGGGGGGGGGGATCGAACCGTGGTCCGTCCAAGGCTAGCGCAGGCAAGGCAGGCACCTTACCTTTAGCGCCACCACCCGACCCCTACCTACCCCATACTTTGTTCAAAGTACCATCTCTCTATTTTTTTCAAATATATTTCCTTGACTATAAATTGTTGTTATGTTAACTATAGTTTTCTTCTTGATTTTTTGTTTGTTTGTTTGTTTGGGACCACACCTGGCAACGTTCAGGGGTTACTCTTGGCTCTGCTCTCAGAAATCACTCCAGGCAGGCTCGGGGGACCATATGTGATGCAAGGGATCGAAACCCCGGTCACCCATATACAAGACAAATGTCCAAGCTGCTGTACTGTCGCTCCAGCCCCTCCCCCCAAAATATAGTTCAACCCACCCTTTTCCCAATCTTTAAGTTTATGTTACTAAAAGATTTTGTTTATATGAACAGAAAGCCTTCAAATAAGTATTTTTCAATTCAAACCCTACTATGAGAATTAGTAACATTTTACTAAATATTACTCTATGTTGTCTTTGTCTAATATTACCAGTAATTGTGATCAAATCTTTCCATCAGTTTGTGTTCATGGTGTTGTTCATTGTTCATTTATGCAAACATAAGAGCAGGCATATTGTCCATTGGACACACCACTTGAATTTGAATACTTTAAAAGTGCTTTGAATGCATGATAATAGCCAAATAAATAATTATTGAATGCATGGTAAGAGCCAAATAAATAACTAGTTATTGAATAAATAAATAATTTCAATTAAAATGTTTGTTTTTCTTATTCTCCTAAGGCACTCTCATTTTTCTAGTCACCTATGTGTAAAATGCAGTTAAACTACCTCATTCCTCTCATTCTCTTAGCTATTGTGTCATTTGGATTTCAGTCAAGTCTAAGAATCAGAAACAAGGCCTGCTGATATAGTACAATAAGCATGGGGTTTGCGTTACAGGTGACCAGCCTGAGTTTGTCCCCTGAGCCTGCTAGGAGTGATACCTGAGCCCAGAACCAGGAGTATGCTCTGAGCACTGCCAAAACCAAAACAAAACAAAACAATTAGAAACAACCAAAAGATACACATGAGTACCCATGCAAAGTGATATTAATGAATAAATAACTTTTTAAATATTTATAGAAGTAGGTAGCCTAAAAGGAGTGAACCTTTTCTGATATTTCCTTGGAGAACAAGAATCTGCCAGTCTTTCTATTAAGTCATCCTTGAACATAACTTTGGCTCATAGTTCAAAGTAATTATTTTACTCCAAGACACAGGAACAGAATTTATGTTCTGAGAAAGGGGAGGAAGAATGATAAATGATAACTCTGAAAGCCTATTACGTTACGCCCTTTTTGTTAGAGTTTATTTAAAGACTGCCCAACATTTCCTTAGTATTATAATTCTTTTGAGTCACACCTGGCAGCATTCAGGGGTTACTCCTGGCTCTATGCTCAGAAATTGCTCCTGACAGGCTCGGGCCGGGGACCAGATGGGATGCCAGGATTCGAACCCCCATCCTTCTGCATGCAAGGCAAATGTCTTACCTCCATGCTATCTCTCCAGCACCAGTATTATAATATTTAAGGGATGACAAAAAAAAACAGTTTCTACTAGGAATTCTGAGATTCTGACCCTTATAAAACATGTAATAAGAAAGAAAATAAGTGGATCTTATGGCAAGTTATTGGCTATAGTTGTAAAAAAAAAAAATCTGTGATTGTAAACTTCCAATTCTCAAAAGAGACCAATACTTGAATAGGCACTTTGAATACAATTTACCTTCACCAGTGTACTTGGTATCACCTACTTCTTAAGTACCCAAATATAAAACAAGGGAAGAGAGGTCTGGGAAAGTGAATCAGAAATAGAGTATATGCTTTTGATTTGGAGGACCTGGCTTTGATCCTGCAAAGAAACAGGAGAAAGAGAAGAAAGGAAAGAACATTTAAATGGCAGAAAGAAAAGTACTCTCTTCTCTACCTTCATCTCCTCCTGCCTTCGCACCCCAGTACTTCTGGTTGTCACATAATTGAATTTGAACTACCACTTTCACTTTCAGCCCCCAGTAATTATACTTGTCTTTCAGGTATGTAAACCATCATTCCACCTTACTGCTTTTCCTATTCCCAAGGCTTGCAGGCATGGCACTTCTCAGCTTCCTTAATCATGTAAACTAACTTCTTATAATATGGTCCTTTTTACATGTATCTATATAGATACATAAGTATATGCATCTTCTATTGAATCTACTTCTCAACTCTGACTAATTCATCAGGTCACTCGTTAATGCCAAATATATTCCTTAGCACTGTTAATGTATATATTTATCAAAACTCTTAATAACACTGTCATGGTTTGAACTATGTCTCCCAGAAAAAAAATTCATATTTTGAAACCCCAACTTTCAAGATATTTGTAAATAGGGCCTTTATAAAAAAATTAAAGATAAAGTATGCCATTAAAGTGTGATCCATTTGAGAACAAAGATACCTAGATTGCAAACACACAAAGAATAGACCATGGGAGCCAGTGTGAAGGCTGCCTTCTGGACACCATAAAGTGAGGTCCTAGAAAATGAGTTCCTTGAGTCCTTTGCTTCAGCCTCTAGGACTGGAGGGGAAATAAATTATTATTGCCACCCAATTTCTAATATTTGTACACTAATGTACCACCTCTGTCATTATTTCTGAATGAACTTTCCCCTCTGTGGAACCTTTTAAAACACTTTCTTCAGCACTGCTTTTATGATACTTTTCATTTAAAAAATCAGTTCTATGCTGAAGTCAATTTTAGACTTACTGAAAAATTTCAAAAATAGTATAGACAGTTCTCATCCTTCACTCAGCTATCCCTGCTGTTAACATATTATATAACCAGGAAAGTAGCCACATTGGTATAATACTTCAAATCAAATTATAGACTGCTTTCAAATTCCATCGTTTTTTTAATGTACTTTTTCTGGTCCAACACAATGTAGAATCCACATTACATTCCATTGTCATTCTTCTTAATTCTTCCACTCAATGGCATTTTATAAATCTTTTAATTGTATCTTTATACTGGTTAACAGTATTAGGCAGTACTATATAGAATGTCCCTCTATATGATTTATTGGATTTTTTCTCATGATTCAATTAATGTTTTGAATTTAAAAAAAAACATTTATTACAACACTATGGTTTACAAAGTTGTTCATAATACAGTTGTTTCAAACATATACTGTTCCAAAACCAAGTCTATTGCCAGTGTGACCTTCCATTCACCTGTCCCTAGTTTCTCACCCACCCCTTCAGCTGCATTCTTAACTGATACAAATTTACTTGATTTTGCTTGTACAGAAAAATGGCAAATGGAATTATAAAAAATAGATAATAATAGAAGTCCATTTGTGATAACTGTTATTTTTCACAAATATATTACTAGTCGTTGAGGATTTACTGAGCTGGTTGGTGCCAGTTGAACCCTCAGTGTTACTGTTTAAACTCATTGAGCAAACTGGTCTTCTATACAATGTTCCCATCAAAGTTGCTATGCTCCTACTAGACTGTCAATACTATGAACTTTGGAGTGTCACATGGCCACATATGCTGCCTTATTCCAGAATCTTTAACGATAGAAGAATTTAATGACTTGCATTCTTTTTTTAATTAATGAATTTAAGCATCATGATTGCAAACATGTTTGTAGTTGGATTTCAGTTATATAAAAAGACATCTCACATCACCAGAACAACATTCCCACCACAAAGCACCCCCATATCCCTCTCCCCCCGGAACCCTGTATTCGAGACAGGCATTCTATTTCTCTCATTCACTACCACTGTCATGATAATTGTCAGTGTAGTTATTACTCTGAACTTGTGGTAAGCTTCATACTGTTGGTTGGACAGTCCAGTCCTCGTCTCTATTGTCTCTGTGTATTATTACAATAATGTCTTTTATTTTTATTAAATCTCATAGGTGAGTGAAACTATTCTGTGTATTTCTTTCTCCTTCTGACTTATTTCACTCAGCATAATATATTCCATGTACATCCACGTATAGGAAAACTTCGTTACTTCATCTTTCTGATGGCTGCATGGCATTTCATTGTGTATATATACTAGTTACTTTGCCACTTATCTGTTATTGGGCATCTGAGTTGTTTCCAGATTCTGGCTATTGTAAATAGCACTGCAATAAATGTAGGTGTGAGGAAGGCATTTTTAGATTGTGTTTTTGTGTTCCTAGGATATATCCCTAGGAGTGGTCTGACTGAATTAAATTGGAGCTCAAGTTACAGTTTTTTTGAGGAATTTTCATATTGTTTTCCAGAAAGGCTGGACTAGATGGCATTCCCACCAGTAGGGAATGAGAGTGCTTTTCTCCCCACATCCATGCCACCACTGAGCTTGTTCTTTGTGATGTGTGCCAGTCTCTTGGTGTGTGATGATACCTCATTGTTTTGATTTGCATCTACCTGATGATTAGGAATATGAAGCGTTTTTTCATGTGCCTTTTGACCATTTGTATTTCTTCCTTAAGGAATTGTTTGTTCATTTCTTCTCCCCATTTTTTTGATGAAATTAGATGTTTATCTTGTTATGTAATGCCAGTACCTTGTATATCTTAGATTTTAGCCCCTTATCTGATGGGTATTGAATGAATAGTTTCTCCCATTCTGTGGGTGGCCTTTGTATTTTCACCACTTAGTTCCTTTGAGGTTCAGAAGCTTCTTAGCTTACTATAGTACCATATGTTTATCTCTGCTTCCACTTGTTTGGACAGTTTTGTTTCCTTCTTAAAGATGTAATGGTGGGGCCGGTGAGGTGGCACTAGAGGTAAGTTGTCTGCCTTGCAAGCCCTAGCCAAGGAAGGACCGCGGTTCGATCCCCCAGCATCCCATATGGTCTTCCCAAGCCAGGGGCAATTTCTGAGCATCAAACTGGTGTGACCTGAAAAACCAAACAAACAAACAAAAAAAGATGTAATGGCTTGCATTCTTAATTGAGATTAGTTGTGAAGCTGGGCTGTTTCTATGCCTGATGTTGCCAAGTGTGAGTGAACCCTACTGGGCTTTTTGGTATTGAGGGGATTCTACCCTCTCCCTGTCTTAGAAAGGCCAACATATCTCAATCTAAACTATTCTATCTGGTTTTGTGTGTGAGAGTTTGTTTTTTCATCTTGTTTTATTTTGTTTATAGTCCACATATGGCAATGCTCAGCAGTTAGTCCTGGCTCTGAATTCAGGAATTACTCCTGCTGGTGCTTGGAGGGCCATATGGATACTGGAAATCAAACATAGGTCAGTCACATGCAACATAAGCACCCTACCCACTTTATTATCTTTTCAACCTCATCTTTTCTTTTTTTATATGATAGCATAGAAAGGGCTTTGATTCCTTTTCAGTATGTCCAATGAGAACATGACACCATAATAAATTATGTAAAATTATATTTTGCCTGGATATTTAGTTGAGATGTCATCTGCCAAATTATGTCACTGCCCTCTTATTATTTTGCAATATATGTTGAATAAAAATGTTAAGGGGTATAATTTAAGAGTATGTAAATATTCTGATTTTGATTATTATTTATCCATGGATTTTTAGAGCTGGAGATCTGTGCTTGGTAGTAGAGGACAGGTTCCATAAATGTAAGACCCTGGATTTGATACCTGATACCACCACTACAAGAAAATACTAATACCATAAAGCATAAATTGGGGTGTCTATTGATAAATTTTTCCTACAGTAATCATTGCTGAAGTGTTTATCCAGTAGTGATTAGTTTATTTTTATCACTTCTTCTATATGTTTTAATTGTATTTCTTCTGATAGGAAGACTACCACACTTCCCACATTTGCTTAAATTTATGGATATTTATATTATGGCTAAAATCTATCCTCTTTTTACCATTTACTTTATTATTATTAGTTGATCAAGTTACCTCAACTCTACCTTTAAATATGATGACTCTTCAGTTTGATCATAGACTATCTGGACAGATAACACAAGATTGAGACACTTCTCTGGGGTGCCACTAATACAGGTTCAAATTTCTGGCACCACATATAGTCTCCTGTCCATTGGCAGATATCAGTCCTGAGAATAGAGCCAGGAATAACACCTAAGCACCACTGGGTGACACCCTTCCACCCAAAAACACTTTGGTTGTAATCTTCTATCTTGAAAAAAGCCTCCAACAATGGCTAATTAACTTCTAAAATTATATCACTGTTTCTCTTACCTCGTTTGTCAAGTATATTGATCCTTATGATATCGTTGGACATAAATGGGTAATCAGGGTTAATTTATCTATTTTTTTTTCTTTACAAATTCTTTTTTTTTTTTTTTTTGGTTTTTGGGCCACACCCGGTGATGCTCAGGGGTTACTCCTGGCTATTCGCTTAGAAGTCACTCCTGGCAGGCACGGGGGACCATATGGGGAACCGGGGGATCGAACCGCAGTCTGTCCTAGGTTAGCGCAGGCACCTTATCTCCAGCGCCACCGCCCGGCCCCCAATTTATCTATTTTTAAGAAGGATAAGAGCAAGCTTAATTTCATCTTCCTTTATGTTTTTCTTATCTATATTACTTCTAGAAATGAGCTCTAATATAAGTATTAAATATATTTAATATATCCCCTTGCCACATAATCTAATATATACTTAAGATTTCTAGATTAGGACAAGGTATCTTT
The DNA here is from genome assembly GCA_004027635.1 of Crocidura indochinensis. Lineage (NCBI taxonomy): Eukaryota > Metazoa > Chordata > Mammalia > Eulipotyphla > Soricidae > Crocidura > Crocidura indochinensis. The sequence goes on along the minus strand of PVKC010005466.1, from coordinate 2,241 downwards.
GTAAGGCCATTCTTCCTACAGCAATATTTGTACTTCTAATTCAAATCCAATATATCATTGTTTGCTTTTGCCTTCACTTTCTTAATTTGAAGAAACTTTCTCTGACAAGGATTGTGATTTATTCATAAACTCATTATCTAAGCTATATCCACTTACTTGCTCAATCTTAATAAACATATAAATTAGTTTCAAAAATGTTTACCCATATCTTGGGAAAAAGTCACAATAATTTAATATTTATGGAGTTATTTTGTCAAATATTACACTATATAGTCAAAAGTTATTTAGATTGATTATAATCTTCTTCACCTTTACTGAGATTAGTATTTATTTAAAGTATTTTTGTTTGTTCTTGCTGTTTAATGGCAATATCTTATTATTTGGACTATTTATTAGAAGTAACAGTCTGAGAGAAATTATTAAGATTCTAAGAGTCATTTTAACTCAATCCTCCCTACTCAATGACTGTTCTCTTCTTTTATTCCTTTTCTAATTATACACTTCAAAAAATCAACTTATATTTGTTTGCTTTATGCAATCTTTATTTCCTCTTATTATCTTATCTTATCTACATTTATCTACCTTTATTACATTCATCTACATTTATTTTATGTGCCTCTTTGTAGTTACTTGAAGGATTGACTATCAGAGATTTTGAGGGAAGGATTGGAAGCACTCAGAGGTTATTCCTGGCTTTCCACTCAGAAATAACTCCTGGCTCAGAGGACCATATAGGATGCTGGGGATTGAAACTGTATGTGCCCTGAATTAGCTGCATGCAAGGCAAATGCCCTACCACTGTACTACCACTCTGGCCTGCATAGATATTATTGGTAGTTTATTTTTTGCACTCAGTAGCATATACAGAAAATATCCATTCATGTCATGTTCTTTATTTATTTTTATAGTTGCATAATAATGTATAAATATGAATATATCTAATATATTCAACAACTCTTCTCTGCAGTGGCATTTGTGGTTTCCCCAACATTGCAATTACAAGCAATCCTGCAATGAATAACCTTTCAATATGTCTTTTCCAAACTTTGGAAATATATATTTAGCATGCATTTTTAGAAGTAAGATAGATAAGAAAAATATAAATCATATGTATGGTCAAATTTGCCTTCAGAAATGCTCAGCTAGCCTGAGTCACCAGCATCTATTTAGATCTATTGTTTTGTCACTGGCTTCCAAAAATCGCATTCTAATTTTCAATATTTTATTTTTTCTTCAAGTGTAACTAATATATAACATTGTGTTATTTAAAGTATACATTATACTGACTTGACAAATGTATATGTTGCAATAGTTACCACAGTAGTACTTCTATTGCATCATATTATTATCATTTCTGTTTTATGGTGGGAAAATAGCTAGTCTCTTAGCAACTTTGTAGTTTATAATATAGTATGGTTGTCATTATCTTATCACTATGCTGTAGCATCTTCACACCTTACTTATATACTAAATATTAAGCACATACTCTTAAATAACATGAACTTAATTCTCAAACCCTCCCTTTGGCAACCAACTTTCTACTTTCTGCTTTTACAACTTTCTCAGATCATTCCTATAAGTGTTATTATCAGAGAGCATTTGACACTTACTTTTTTCACTTAACATAATGCCCTCATACAAAACCATATGTATCTTGTTTTTGTACATATGAATTGTGTGATCATATCTATTTTTTTCTTAACTAAGTGTTTTGGTCCACTGATCTTCAATTTGTTCTGTATTAGTAATAGTAGCACACTATTTATATTCAATGTTATAAAAATTTTCTCAATTTTGTGAGTTCTCTTAGATTTTAATTATGGCATGTTTCCAATACCAAGAATATTTATATCCAATATTTTTCAAGCAAAATGTAACTGGTTTTGGTATTCTCTATTTTTTTCTTTTTTTTTTTTAACATTTTTTTTATTTTGATCACAGTGGCTTACAAATCATTCACATTAGTATTTTAGGTACATATTAACATTAAACCAGGGGAATACCCACCACCAGGTTTGCCCTCCCACCTTCCTCATTCCCTTTCTGCATCCCATATCCTCCACCATCACCCCCAGGCTGCTAGAGTAGGTGGTCCCCTCTTTGACTAGCTTACTATCGGTGATCATACATCTGTTTGGTCCTCGTACCCTCCCTTGTTTCTCCCTCCATTTGAGAGGCTGAGCTAGATAAATGTGGTTTTGTTTGAGGGAAAGAAAAGCCATAGAGTGGGGTAAAGATTAA